>JAJOOR010085554.1:0-157726 GCA_036250505.1 Solanum acaule | reverse complement strand
TCTACCTCACTCACGGGTCCCTCTTTCTAGCTGGGCTGGGAGTGGACTGTTTGGTTGGGTGCCCCCTAGGGTCACTCTTTCTAGCTGGGCTGGGAGTGCACTGCTGGCTGGGTGGAGTCTGATGGATTATCTTAGTTACTTTGGGCTGTGAGTCCGGTTTCCTTCTTTCTTAGTAGACTTAACTTTTCTGTGCACCTGTCGGGCTTATGGGGGTCCGTTCAGGTTTTATTTGAGCTTGCGCACGAGTGTACTTTCTGGGCATATGGGGGTCCAATTAGGTTTAGTTTAGTGTACTTAGTTTGTTTCTGGTATGCTCGTGTGTTTTCTTTTCATATCCTCTTTGACCTCTTTGTGTCTGGATTCTATCCTTTCTTATTATTTTTACCCTTTTCGCTCAGTCGGCCTATGATGCCTACTGAGTACCTGTTGTGTTGGTACTCATGCTACGCTCTGCATCTATTTCGTGATGCAGGTCCCAGTACCAGTTGCCAGCGGTGATTAGTTCCAGCCTTCTTTTGCAGTTGTGATTCGGAGACGAGGGCGAGCACTTAGCGTTTTGGGGTTTGTTCTGTCTCCTTCTTTCGTTTTAGCTAGTCTTGTTGCCTTTGAGACACGCTCTGTTGTGGTCCACTTTTGGGACTTGTACTCTTTATTAGATAGCTCTGTACTAGTGACTTCCAGGTTCTGGGAGGGATTTCTGTATATATTTATTTTGGGTTGCTTCCACCTTGTTATCCTTGTTTAGATTATTGTTTTCGCTAGTTTCTGCCCTTTTGCTCATTGCTTGATGTTCTGGGTTACGGGTTGGCTTACATACTGGTAGGGTATAGTAGGTGCCATCATGACTCGAGAAATCGGGTCGTGACATCTCTGCTCCAGTGAGCTGAACTGTGGTCAGAATACTGCCAGGAGTATCTGACGGGTGAAGATAGAGAGGGTGATTCCTCTTCGACTCAATCACTTCAAGTGTTACTGTTACATCAATTCCAGCTGCCGATTCTTCAGTCGTATAGAGCGTTGTTGCATATACAGAAGAAACTCCTCAATCGAATTGTAAACTTAGATCAAACAATTATTGATTCACTGAGACTCTAATACCATATTGAAATCAGATGAAGAAGCTTCTAGTATTTCATTCATGAAAAACTAAATACAATGAATGGTATAAAGCACATATATATACAAGTTGTTGACATCACTAACAAACTACTCTGTAACTAACTATCTGTAACTAAATGTAACTAACTAAACATTAATGACTTAACTACAATTAATTAACTACTTAACTAGTCTCTAACTTTAATACATTCATTCATATTTTTTTAAAGAGACTCAAGGCAATATTTCCATGTTCAAGCATAATGTAACATATTGGGAATTTTTCCAAGTAGACTCTTTTAAAGTCTCATGAATTCTTTAGACAAATAAATCAAGTATGAACTCATCATAAGCATAATTTATTCTAGCAGGATCAATGAAAATACTTTTAGAGATCAAAGCTGCGTACTTAAATAGTTCATAAGGACGTCTTAATTTGACTCAAATTTATCTAAAACAATCACAATGAGTGATAAAGCTCAAGATGGAACAAAACGATAAGCAAAACAACATCAAGACTAGACAAAGATTACAACTAAAGTGTCTAATCCATATGGAAACAAATAGAGGCAGCAAATGAAATAGTACAAAAATTAGGACATGAACTAAACAACATCTTGGCTTAACACGAGTAGCTACTAAAATCAGCAAAAAAATTATCAGCACAAGCGACTTATTCAATGAAAAATCAAACTATTACATCAGTAGGACTCAAAGCGAACTCAAAGAGACAGACCACCAACCCTGTTCAACAATAAGATCACTAAAATGTCATGAAAGAGATAACAACATTAGAGAAGAATCAAGGTGAGCAGTAGCTAAGGATTTTAACTAAAATGAGACTACCATAGAAGGAATCTAAGGAATACTAGATAAAAAAATGCAACTCGAATCGCAATTAACCAACAAATACGAAATACAACACTTTTGGCATTCCAGCCATGTCAAGGAACACAACAATTTATTAATTGACACATGAAATCCTAAAGAGATGGAATGAAACATAAGACTAAGGATATTACCCTTTCCGATGCACCGAACTGAGACGACGAGCTTAACCACGAAGAACTCCCACCACTATGAGCCGATTTCGATGAGCTCCGTAAAATAAAACAACTTCGAATTCGAATAAGAGAGACTCATACCATCTCCAAACCACCTCTATTTTACTCTCCATTCTCTATATTTGGAGAGTAAAATAGAGAATGGGCACTCCAATCCACCTTCATATCACTCTCTATACTTCAAATTTAGAGAGTTGAATAGTAGTTCTCCAAATTTGGAGAACTATGATTCACACTCTCTATTTCACTTTTTCATTATTTTATTATTATTTCTATTACTTTCTAATTAAAATATTATTTTACATATAATGTCATTAATTAAATATCTAATATTCATAATTCTTCTTAAATGTAATATAATATTTTTAAAAATATATTATTTAATATATACTACTTTAATCTTGAATTAATAATATTTTAATTTTTTCTAATTATCATCAATAATATAATTTGATTTTATCATTAAGTTTCACTATAAAGAATACACAAAATTAAAATGATAAGATGAAAATTTTAATTTTAAAAATTGAGGACAATGCTCATTTTAAACGCCGTAATGCATTAGTAGAGCATTATGGGAGTAACGTAATAATTTGTGAATTGAGTGTTTATGTAATGTTTATGTAATTGTATTTCACTTTTATTTGAATTTGTCCATTAATTTGTATATTATATTATATTATATTTTCTTGCAATTTATGCTATTTAAAAATATAGAATAAAATTAAATTTTATATTAAATAAAAATTTGAAAAAAATAAAATATTATATCACATGAAATTATATAAAGTAATTATTTGGGAAAAAGAAATAAAGGATTTATATTATGAAATAAGAAAATAAGAATGAAATAGATATAATAATATAATATTCAGGAGAGAGAAAAAGATTCTGTTTTAGAGAGTAAAATAGAGAATTGAGTTTGAGTTGGTTGTCTGAAAAATAGAGAATTCTATATTTGGAGAGTAAAATAGAGTATAGGGTTGGAGATACCCTCAAACTCTCTGTTTTTTTTATTCCCCCAGGCTGTGTTTTTTCTCCCACTTTTCCCATATCTTCCTCCCTCTTTTCCCATATCTTAAACTAAAGGCTAAAATGGGTTTTTATAGAAGAAAACTAAGGCTGAAATTGGACTCGATTAGGGGCAAACGAGTGAAATTTTGAATTTTGAAATTCGAATTCATATGCCCTTTTTTGAGGAAACAGTAAAAGGAGAAAAAGGGGACGGCGATGTGATTGCTGGATTGACGTCTCAGAGTCGCATCTTTTTATGAGTTTTCCGGACTGATACGTATGGAAGAAAAAGACATACAGGGGTGGGGGTGTACTGTTGTACATATTGTATTGTTGGAATAATGTACACTGGGTATTGTTTGGTATTATTGGGCTGGGAATTGCTGAATTGTTATTGTATTGGGTTTCTTCGGTGGGCTGGGAATTGAATGGGTTGGAGGAAAATAATTTTGCAAGTTGGGCCGAATTGGGTCTTTTGGCAATAGGTTGGGTTTAGAGTTGTTTTTGTGGGGTGAGATTTTGTCACACCCCGAAGCTATCCCCACGACGTGGACACGGGACCATCGAGGTGAAGTCGGGACCTAAACGATCGAATGGAACAATATATAGACAAGTAAATCCCTTATGGGTTCCAAGGTAATCCTTTAATTATTAAGAGTTACCCAAGCTAACCCTGAGCTGGCATATCATAAGCATACTAATATAAACTGGAATAAGACATACTGAGTGGAAGAATAAGACATGAGATAAACTAAAAGTGATGGGGAATTTCCATTCTAAGTCTGAATATATAATATGAGAGTTTAATGACATGAAATATCAAACTCCAAGCTAAAACTGAATCTAACTATGTCTAAAATAAAGCCTCTTACTAACTAGAGATGTTGGGACATGCCCCAACTAAATCTAGCAAAACTGAAACTAAATACTGAAATGGAAAGATAACATGTCACTCGTCCTCGAAGAATGAGGACTCACCACTGATGTTGCTGAGCTAGAGATCGGGAACCGATCTATGCGTGATCTGAATGCTGAGGACCTGAACCTACATCACGAGAAGATGTAGCGCAGAGTATGCGTCAGTACTTGAAAGGTACTGAGCATGCATGATTGAATGAAGCTGAATAAAACAATGATATAAGATGATCATGATACTATATTGAAAACACTGAACATGAACTAACTGAATGTAATGACCAAGTTTATAACATGCTGAGACTGAAATCTGACTGTAACTAATAACATGGTCAATGATAAAGAATCTGATTGTGGGAGCTACTAATAATCGACATAAAACCACGTGAGCTAAAAGTGGAGTCCGATGTATAAGCTCCATCGGGAGGACCCAATATACCCTGCCAGAGGTATAGAGGCATGACTGGCGTGATCACAAAAATATGATGCCCACAGAGGGAACTTACAAATCTACGGGGGCACGTAGTACTGGGACTAGAGGGTGACTGACCCTAGTCTAACTCGGTATAAAGTCTACTCCAAACTGAATATATGTAAACTATAACACAACTGAAGTAACTGGATAGCTCAATAATCTGACATGCTAACTGAAAATGTCACATTAATGTACTGATAATGAAACATTATTGACTGAGGCATGTATATCTGAATAAACTGACCTAGCAAGTGTAATTCATAAACTAAACGAATCTATACAACTAGGGTTTTGAGTTTTATGCAATAACTGAGCAATAATTCCTTAAAAACATGATAATCTGATTTGGATTAGTCTAACAACTGAATCATAACATAAATCTGAAATTCTAGAAACCCTAGGTCTAACATGATATAGAGAATCAAGAATCTGACTGAATTCTAGGGACCTAATGGGTGAAAGGAACCCACTAGTGAAATCCCACATACCTGGTAACAAATTTCACAGAGAAATCTTTTGATTTCGGGGCTGGAACTGAAGAAACCTTGTTGCGTTCTTGGAAGGGTTTGGGTCACCTCTTTTCTCCTCTTTTGTTCTAAGTTTGATAATTTTTTAGTGAATGAATTGCTTAGGGAAAGATCTGACTAAGTTACTAGGCTTAAACTGACCAAAACTACGTAGTTTAGGGATCAAATTACGTAGTTTAAGTACCCAACGAAGAGGAAAAATACCTAAATGACCCTAACTTAAAATCTGTAGAAGGCCACCCACGGAGGGACCTACGGTCCGTGGGTTGACCTACCAACCGTAGGTAGGGGTCGTCGGTCAAGTCTGCCCAACAAGGCTTCACTAAAATGAGCATAACTTTTTACTCGGAGATGGGATTTTAGCAAACTCGGCGGAGTTGGAAAGAGGATTCAATTATCTTTAATTTCAGAGGTTATAGGCTACCTAATTCATTTTGTGCTAAACGATATGACTGTTTGAAGTTGACCCAACAACAATTTCCCTCTAATTGGCTGTTGACCCTCACCTACGGTTAGGCCTACGGTCCGTAGGTATTACCACGGACCGTACTGGTCGATCG
This sequence comes from Solanum acaule, assembly GCA_036250505.1. NCBI lineage: Eukaryota > Viridiplantae > Streptophyta > Magnoliopsida > Solanales > Solanaceae > Solanum > Solanum acaule. Next base: position 152,073 of record JAJOOR010085554.1, on the reverse strand, counting down.
TGGGTAGGATCAGAGACTATAAATATTTTTGCTTTAACAATGGAACCCCACCTACGGTCTGTGGTCCCACCTACGGTCCGTGGGTGGTTCCGTCGGTACTGGCACCAATTTTCTGAAAACTAGGATTTTTCTTCATTTTGAGATCTGAGGTGGTACATTATCTCCCCCTTGGGAACATTCATCCTGAATGAAGTCTAAACTAGTCGAGTATGAAGGGAAGAAGCTGCAATCCCTACCACTAAGTACCAAAAATTGATATCTGACTGAACTGGGTTCCAAGATCATGTAAATAAGCTGAAAATGCAAGAACAACTGAAGGAACAAGGTACTACGATTGAATTTACACAAGAGTAAGCTAAGAGACTAGAGAGGAAACTATTATCTCAGGTTGAAATGGAATCGGAAGGAAAAATATGAGGATACTTGGCCTTCATGGCTGTAACACCTCGAAAACCAGACCCAGAAAAAAATTGTAGAAAACTACCTGAAGCAGTAAACCACGGCAGGGTTCATGGACCATGATAGGGTCCATGGTCCTTTGACCTACCCGTGGTCGTGACTTGGAAGTCACCAGGCCCAGACGTCAGACCACGGGCACCTTCACGGTCCGTGGCCTTGACAACGGGCCATGGTGGCATCCGTGACGTCTAGACAGTAGCCTCTCTAGCCTAGCCCTCAGACACCCCTCGCCCAAGTAAGGACCACGAGGACCTTCACGGTCCGTGATCCTAAAGACGGGTCGTGAGGGCATTCGTGAAACCTAACCAGTTGCCCCCTAAATCCTGAGCCACCAGACCTCAGCCCAAGTGATGACCACGAGGACCTTCACGGTCCGTGGCCCCTCACATGGGCCGTGGTAAGGCTCGTGAGACAGACCCTCAGCTCAGTAGTCACCAAGTGAAGACCACGGCCCACTTCACGGTCTGTGGTCCCTTTCACGGTCCATGAAGGTGGCCATGGTCAGCCCCATCTACAACTTTAAGTCAGGGGTCTTTTGGTCTTTTCCTATTTTGTTGGACCCCTAAACTACGTCATTTTAACCCTAAACTATGTGGTTTTGATTAGTTTTAGCCTAGAAACATAACTAGAACTTACCTAAGTCAGATCTTTAATCAAAACTTAGAAAATTAGAAGTGAAAGAGGAGAAAAGGTCGAGCAACCTTAGTTCAAGAACGCAATAAGTTTCCTCCAGTTAGGACTCCACATTTAGCTCATGTGGTTTTATTATCGGTTATTAGTAGCTCCCACAGTTCAGTAAAACTCCATTGCACTGACCATATTTCAGTATAATCAGTATTCAGCATCCACATGTTTAAATTTGGTCATTGCATTCAGTTAGCTCAGTATTCAACATCTATATCATGTTCAGATTATACTCTTGCTTTATTGCTTGTTCAGTTATATGTTTATTTCACCTTTACTCTATCCTGCATGCTCAGTACCTTTCAAGTACTAACGCATACTCTGCGCTACATCTTCTCGTGATGTAGGTTCAGGTTTTCAGCATCCAGATCATGCTTAGATCGATTCCCGATCTCCAGCTCAGCAGCATCAGTGGTGAGTCCTCATTCTTCAAGGACAATAGTCATGTTATCTTTTCATTATTTCATTCTTTTAGTTTTAGTTTGCTAGACTTAGCTGGGGCATGTCCCAACACTTCTAGTCAGTTAGAGGCTATTTTCAGACATAGTTAGATTCAACTTAGTATTTGAGTTTAATGTTTCTTTTGTATTAAACTCTTAGATTTGATATTCAGTTTTAGTATATGGGTATTCCCCATCATATGTGATTTATTTATGATTATCTTCCGCATCAGTTTTTATTATTCTTAGTATGCTCATGTCATGCCAGTAGTGTTAGTTTGGGGTCACTTGTGATCCTAGGTCCTGTGTCCGCATCTCAGTAGTAGCTTGGGGTGTGACAAACTTGGTATCAGAGCATTAGGTTTAAGAGTCCTAGGATGTATGAAAAATCGCACTAAGTAGAGTTCTTTTCATGGGTGTGAAGTGCACCACATCTAATGAGAGGGATGCTACAAAGTGTTTTTTTAGGAAAAATCTTCATTTTCTTGTTACTCTTATCGTGCGTAAGGTATGATCTAATTCCATTCTAACTCGACGTTCTATATTTCATTAATCATGCCTCTTCGTAGAGCTAACGTCAGGTATGCGAATGCCAAGAATGCAAACGTAGCTCTTCCAGTCCCAGATCAAGAAGTTTCGAATGCAGAATTCTGGAATGCCATTCAGATGTTGGCTCAGAGTGTGGCTATCCAGAACAATCAACGGGTTTTAGTTTCGGCAAATGCTAATGTTGGGTCAGCTGCAGCCAGAGTGCAAGATTTTGTTAGGATAAATCCGCCAGAGTTCTTAGGATTTCAGATTATTGAAGATCCCCAAAACTTCATTGATGAGGTCAAGAAGATCTTTGAAGTGATGCAGGTAAATGGGAATGATCGGGTTGAGTTAGCATCTTACCAACTTAATGATGTGGCTCATATCTGGTATACTCAGTGGAAAGAGAACATGGGTACAAATGCAACTCCTATCACTTGGGATTTCTTCAGTGAGACATTCCTGGACAGGTTTTTCCCAAGAGAGCTAAGAGAGGTGAAAGCTCAGGAATTTATGAACTTAAGGCAAGGTAGCATGACATTCCAAGAGTATGGGCTCAAGTTTACCCAACTCTCCAAGTATGCTCCTCACATGGTTGCTGATTCCAGGGCTCAGATGAATAAGTTTCTATATGGAGTGTCAGACTTGGTGAAGATAAAGTGTAGAAATGCTATGTTGCTGGAAAATATGAGCATCTCTAGGCTCATGACTCATGCTCAGCAGGTTGATGGTGATAAGCTTAGGGAACAGGCTAAGGAGAACAAGAAGGCTAGGACCGAAAACTATGACTATTCTCAGTAGAAGTCGGGTGTGGAAATTGCTCGCAGGGTCAGCAAAAATTTTCAGCTCCAGAACCTTCATCAACTGGTGTTCCGTCCTCCAAATTCAGACAAGATCAAAAGGGTAGGGCATCAGGCTCTAAGTCTCAGGGAAATGTTTCAGGTACCAAAACCTACCCAACTTGCCCTAAGTGTGGTAAGAACCATCCGGGCGAGTGCCTTGTAGGAAATGAAGGATGCTTTGGATGTGGTCAGTCTGGTCACAGGTTGAGGGATTGTCCTTCTAAACAAGGTCAAAGAGGCAATGGTAGAGCTCAGTCCACAACTTCAGCGGCACCAACAAGTCGCCCGACTCAGCAGGGTAACTCATCTGGTACAGGTGGCGGACAGTGCCAGAACAGGCTCTATGCTCTTTAGGCTCACCAGGATCAGGAAGAATCTTTTGATGTAGTCACTGGTACGTTACGAGTCTTTGATCTCGATGTTTATGCTTTGTTAGATCTAGGGGCTACTCTTTCCTTTGTTACTCCTTATATAGCAGTTAAGTTTGATTTTAGTCCAGAAACTCTCTCAGAACCTTTCTCAGTCTCTACTCTAGTCGGTGACCCAGTTATAGCTAGACGGGTATACAGAAATTGCCCTGTTATAGTCTCCTAGAAAGTCACCTTACCAGATCTTGTAGAGTTAGAAATGGTAGAGTTTGATGTCATTCTAGGCATGGATTGGTTACATTCCTGTTATGCCTCAGTCAATTGTAGAACTAGGATTGTTCGTTTTCAATTTCCAGACGAACCAATCTTAGAATGAAAGGGTAGCGCCTATGGGTCGATTCATTTCTTACCTTAAGGCCAGAAAAATGATTTCTAAGGTTTATCTCTATCGTCTAGTTCGGATTAAGGATTTAAGCTCCGGAAACCCCAATCTTGAGTCAGTTCCAACGGTTAATGAGTTTCCAGAATTGTTTCGAGAAGATCTTCCCAGAGTTCCTCCCGAAAGGGAAATCGACTTTAGAATTGATCTCCTTCCAGATACCCAGTCTATATTTATCCCTCTTTACAGAATAGCTCTAGCTGAGCTTAAGGAATTGAAAGAGCAGTTGAAAGACCTTCTCGATAAGGGCTTCATTAGACCTAGTATTTCACCATGGGGTGCACCAGTGTTGTTTTTGAAAAAGAAGGATGGTTCACTTAGGATGTGCATTGACTATAGGCAGTTAAACTAGGTCACAATCAAGAATAAGTATCTCATCCCCATGATTGATGATTTGTTTGACCAACTTCAGGGTGCTAGTCATTTCTCAAAGATAGACCTCAGATCGGGTTATCATTAGCTCAAAGTCAGAGATAGTGATATTTCGAAGACAGCCTTCAGAACTCGGTATGGTCATTATGAATTTATAGTTATGTCAATTGGACTAACCAATGCTCCTACCATTTTCATGGATTTGATGAACAGAGTGTTCAAGCAGTACTTGGACTTGTTCGTTATCGTCTTCATTGATGATATCCTCATTTACTCTAGGAATAAGGAGGAACATGCAAGTCATTTGACAGTTGTTCTGCATATTCTCAAAGATCACCAGTTATTCGCCAAATTTAACAAATGCGAGTTTTGGTTACAATCAGTTGCTTTCCTTGGGCATATAGTGTCCAACGAAGGGATCCGAGTAGATTCCTAGAAAATAGAAGCAGTGAAACAATGGCCCAGACCTACCTCTCTTGCAGATATCAGAATTTTCTTGGGTCTAGCAGGTTATTACAGAAGGTTCGTGGAAGGATTTTCATCCATACCCTCACCATTGACTAGGTTGACTCAGAAGATGGTCAAGTTTCAGTGGTCAGATGATTGTGAGAAAAGCTTTGCAGAATTGAAAACTAGGTTGACTACAGCTCATGCTTTGACTCTACCAGAGGGTTCAGACGCTAATGTGATTTATTGTGATACATCCAGGGTCGGCCTAGGCTGTGTGTTAATGGAGCGAGGTAAGGTTATAGCCTATGCTTCTAGACAGCTTAAGGTGCATGAGAAGAATTATCTGACTCATGACCTCGAGCTTGCAGCGGTGGTGTTTGCACTCAAGATTTGGAGACACTACTTGTATGGTGTTCATGTAGATGTGTTCACAGACCATAAGAGCCTTCAGTATGTGTTCACCCAGAAAGAGTTGAATCTTCGCCAGAGAAGATGGCTTGAGTTCCTCAAGGATTATGACATGAGTGTGCATTACCATCCTGGTAAGGCAATTGTAGTAGCAGATGCCCTTAGAAGACTATCTATGGGTAGTGTAGTACATGTTGAGGAAGAAATAAAAGAAGTAGCAAAGGATGTTCACAGGCTTGCTCGTTTAGGAGTTCGTCTTATGAGCGTATTAGATGGTGGTGTGACAGTTCAAAATGGATCAGAATCTTCATTGGTAGTGGAGGTTAAGGAAAAGCAAGATAGTGATCCGATATTGCTTGAACTCAAGGGTGCAGTCCATCAACAAAGAGTTGAGGTATTCTCCTAAGGGGGAGATGGTGTGCTTCGCTACTAGGGTCAATTATGTGTTCCTAATGTGGGCGAGTTGAGACAACATATTCTTGAAGAAACCTATAATTCCATGTACTCTATTTATCCAGGAGCCACTAAGATGTACCGTGATCTGTGAGAAGTCTTTTGGTGGAATGGCATGAAGAGGGACATAACATAATTTGTGGCTAGGTGTCCCAATTGTCAGCAAGTGAAGGTAGAACATCAGAAACCAAGAGGTATGACTCAAGGGATCGACATTCCTACTTGGAAGTGGGAAGTGATCAACATGGATTTCATTACAGGTTTACCTCGTACTCGCAGATAGCATGACTCGATTTGGGTGATAGTTGATAGAGTCACTAAGTCTTCTCACTTTTTGGCGGTCAAGACTACAGATTCGGCGGAGGACTACACCAAGCTTTACATTAATGAGATAGTCAGGTTACACGGGGTTCTTTTGTCTATCATATCAGATAGAGGTCCTCAATTTACCTCTAATTTCTTGAAGTCATTTTAGAAAGGTCTTGGTACTCAGGTTAATCTTAGCACAACATTTCATCCATAGACGGATGGTCAGGCAGAGCGTACCATTCAGACCTTAGAGGACATGTTAAGAGCTTGTGTGATCGACTTTAAGGGTAGTTGGGATGATTATCTTCCTCTTATAGAGTTCGCCTACAATAATAGCTACTATTCTAGTATTCATATGGCCCCTTATGAGGCATTGTATGGGCGTAGATGCAAATCTCCTGTTTGTTGGTTTGAAGTAGGTGAAGCAACCTTGATAGGGCCAGATTCAGTCCATTATGCTATTGAGAAAGTGCAACTCATTAGAGATAGACTTAAGACAACCTAGAGTCGCCAGAAGTCTTATGCAGATGTAAGGAGAAGGGAACTAGAGTTCCAAGTTGATGATTGGGTTTTATTGAAAGTGTCGCCTATAAAAGGGGTGATGAGATTTTGCAAGAAAGGGAAGCTCAATCCTATATATGTAGTCCCTTACAAGATTCTAAAAAGGATTGGTAAAGTGGCTTATGAGTTAGAGTTTCCAGCAGAATTAGTAGCAGTGCATCCAGTCTTTCACATCTCACTATTAAAGAAGTGTGTGGGTGATCCAGCATCCGTAGTGCCATTAGAGAGTGTGGCCGTGAAAGATAGTCTTTCGTATGAGGATGTACCCGTTGAGATTCTTGATCGTCAGGTTAGAAGCTTGAGAAACAAAGAAGCCACTTCAGTCAAGGTTTTGTGGAGGAGTAAGTCTGTAGAGGGAGCTACTTGGAAAGCAGAAGCAACCATGAAGTCTAAGTATTCTCACCTCTTTCCTTTCGATTCCACTCTAGCTTGAGGTAATAGTTCCTCTTCAGTTTTTCAATCATTCATGCATAGAATCAGTCTTAGTATCATGTTCCTTCAGTCTGTACTTGCATTTTCAGCGTATTTGCATGTTTTTGGAACTTAGTTCAGTCAGAAATCAGCTTCCCGTGTTTAGTGGTAGGGTTGCAGCTCATCCCCTCCATTTCAGCTAGTTTAGTCTTCATTCGAGGATGAGTGATCCCAAGGGTAAATCACGGCAGGGTTCACGAATCGTGATAAGGTCCACGGTCCATTAACCTGCCCGTGGTTATGACTTGAAAGTCACCAGGCCTAGACGTCAGACCACGGGCACCTTCACAGTCTGTGGCCTTGACCACGAGCACCTTCACAGTCTGTGGCCTTGACCATAGGTCGTGGTGGCATCCATGACGTCTAGGCAGTAGCCTCCCTAGCCTATCCCTCAGATACCCCTCGCCCAAGTACGAACCACGGGGACCTTCACTGTCCATGGTCCTGAAAACGGGTCGTAGGGCATCCATGAAACCTAACCAGTAGCCCCCTAAATCCTGAGCAACCAGACCTCAGCCCAAATAAGGACCACGAGGACCTTCACGGTTCGTAGCCCCTCACACGGGCCGTGGTAAGGCTCGTGAGACAGACCCTCAGCTCAGTAGTCACCAAGTGAAGACCACGACCCACTTCACAGTCCGTGGTCCCTTTCACGGTCCATGAAGCTGGCTGTGGTCAGCCCCGTTTGCAACTTAAGTCAGGGGTCTTTTGGTCTTTTCCTATTTCGTTGGATCCTAAACTACGTCATTTTAACCCTAAACTACGTGGTTTTGATTAGTTTTAGCCTAGAAACATAACTAGAACTTACATAAGTCAAATCTTTAATCAAAACTTAGAAAATTAGAAGCAAAAGAGGAGAAAAGGTTGAGCAACCCTAGTTCAAGAACGCAGCAAGTTTCCTCCAGTTCCAGCCCTGAAATTGAAGGATTTCTCCGTGGAATTCGTCACCAGGTATGTGGGATTTCACTAGTGGGTTCTTTTCGCCCATTAGGTCCCTATATTTCAGTCAGATTCTTGAATTAGTTATGGCAAAAGTACTCATTACTCCCCTGAACTTGAAGCTTTTTATTCGGTGTACACCTAAACTATATTCCGTTTTAATTACCCCCCCAAACTTGTTTATTCCTCCATCGCATACACCTTTATTGTCCCAATACTCCAATCATGACTACACGCACGTGACAGGTTGACAAAATTGGTGATGTGGATTTCCACCTGGATAAATAATAGGCACCTGGATAAAGAAATATCAAACCTTCTAACCTAAGCGTCAAACCTAAAACTTCTAGACTACGCTTCTCACTAAGCACAAAACTTATCCCTTAGCTCTAAGAACTGTAATCGATGATGTGAAGTGCTTTCAAATTTCAAAGCTTTTGGCTCTCTAAGATGTAAAGTAAAGGTCGATCTCGCAGAGTGAAGGACAAATTTCGCGAAACTCTTTCTGGATTTTGGGGCTTCTTAGACGTAAAGTCGGTTGATTAAATTTCAAATTTGTCTGAAATTCTTAGCAAGTAAGTGTTATTGTTTGTTGCCTAAATGCCTTTCCTTTACTTTTATTCATATTTTGCCCTATTTTTGGTTTAAGGTTTCACCATAATTCGACTAGTGTTACGATTGAGTTTTTGATTGATTTTCCAATTAGGGGTTTGATAATTTTCAACTAGAATTTTCACTTAATGAATGTATTATTATGAACTTGCTCAGCTTATGTATGCATGAGTATTAGGGTTTCTGGTAATTAGTTCAAAAAATTAGGGTTTTTAGTAAAATTAAGATTCTAGGGTTTTGATTTCAATATTCTATTTTGGTATTGTTAAATGTTGGGGTTTTTTGTAATTTCCTTATGTATATTTGTATGCTGTTGAGTAAAATCAATATTTTAGGGGTTTTAGGGTTCCAATTCATCTATTATGTTTTTGTATTGTTAAATATTATAATTTCCTTGTATAATTGTATGCTTATGAGTAAAATTTGATTTTGTTGCCTTTGTTTTCCTGTTGTTGTCTCTATTTTGGTGTTGTTTCCTCTGTTTTGGTGTTGTTGCATATGTTTTGCTATTGTTGCCTTGTACAATATATTGATTACTATTGTGGTTATAGGTTGACACTATGGCTACTAAGTATCTCAATTTAAAGTTCAAATTTGGGGGTATCTTGGTGAGTGAGGTAGGTCCAGTATATGTTGGGGGTAAGACTGAATATGTAGAGAATGTGGATGAAGATCATTTGTCAATTCCTGAACTTGCAAATTATGCTATGTCTTTTGGGATTTGTAAGTTAGGAAAAACTTATGTAGTTCCTTCTCTAGGGGGTGATCTGGTGGAATTGAAAAATGATATGGACATTTGTAACATTGCATTATTTATGCATGATGGGGACACAATAGATATTTATGTGTGGGATGACATTATTCTAGAGGATGTGGGTCCCACTGAAGGTCAAATTATTCAATCTTGAAGTCAAGTGATTGAGTCTTTTAATGCACATAGGGAAGACGCACATGGGGAGTCTTTAACTGCACAAAAAAAAAATAGATCTAGGGTTAGGTTCCTCCTCTTCCTTTCCATCTAGTGAAAGAGTTGAGAATGATGGGGTTGCAAGGGTCCAACAAGAAACTGATGATGATTATTCTTCAGTAGATTGGACTGATACTGAAGAAGAAGTTGAACCTATTGTCCAACAAGGAACTGAACCTTCTATTCAAGAAGAAGTTGAACCAAGTGCCCAAAAAAATGCAGAGGAAGACATAGCCAGTGATTCTATTTGTTCTGACCAGTCTATTGACTATGGAAGTGATGTGCATGAGGAGTTGAGGATTGTTAAGGAAGATGTGAGAAAGTTTAAAGAAAGTAGGAGGAAAAAAGAAAAAGGAAAAACCAAAAGGGTTTTTAGGCGAAGTTGGACTTGATGAAGGGTATGAAGATATTGAAAAAGGCAAAAAAAAATTCAAGGGTAGGCTAACAGAGGATGAGCCATACTATGACAGTTCTGATTGTGATAGTTTTCAAAGTGATGAAGAACCTATTTCTGATGATGAACTTGAAGGAGGGAGTTTAAGGAGGAGAAAGAAGAGTAATAGAGTGATATATGATTCTACTTGTGATGTTGTAATATGGCAGTGTGGTTTGGTATTTGAAAGTGTAAAGGAATTTAGAGAGGCAGTTAAAAAATATGCTATAAAAAAAGAGTTGAGTTAGACAAGTATGTGAATGAGAGTACTAGAGTAAGAGTCAAGTGTAAAAGTGGTTGTCCATGGCTGTTGTATGCAAGCAAGGAAGGGAGGAGTGAGAACTTCACTATCAAGACATACAACCCAAGGCACAGATGTACCAGGACCACCAATAATATTTTGTGTAATTCAAAATTTTTATGCAAATATCTGAAAGATAGGATTATTTCTCAACCTAGCATAAAAGGGTGGGAAATACAAGATTTGGTGAGGAAAGAGTTGAATGTTCATGTAGGCAAATCAGTTTGTTTAAAAATAAGAAAAAATATTTTAAAGGAAATTATGGGGGATCATATGGCAGAATTTAACAGAATCCTAGACTACAGGGATATGTTACTCTAAACAAATCCTGGTAGCACTTGTGTTGTGAAGCTTAAAGATTCAGAATCAGAAAATGGGATGAAATAGTTTCACTCTTTTTATATATGTTTTGATGCTATGAAAAAGTGTTTCCAACAAGGATGCAAAAGATGTATAGGGCTGGATGGGTGTTTTCTAAAAGGAATTTGTAAGGGTCAACTTTTGGTAGCTGTTGCTAAGGATGCAAAAAACCAAATGTATCCAATAGCATGGGCAGTAATTGGTACTGAAAGCAAGTTGACATGAAAATGGTTCATGACCATTCTGCAAGATGATCTTAATCTAGGAGATGGTTCCCAGCTCACTATCATTAGTGATATGCAAAAGGTAACTGAATTTCTTTTTTTTTTGTTTATCTTTAGTTTAATTTGATCAAAATTTAACTATCTTTATTATTTTGCTTTGCAACTACAGGGACTAATAGCTGATGTAGATGAACTATTTCCAAAATGTGAGCACAGAATGTGTGCTAGACACATATTAACAAATTGGTCACAAAACTTCAGAGACATAGAGAGAAGGAAGAAATTTTGGGCTTGTGCTAGATCAACATTTGAGACACAATTTAACTACAATATAAATGCCCTATCCAAACTGGGAAAAGGTATAGTTGAAGCCTCTATCAAATACAACAATGAGAAATGGTGCAAAGGTTTTTTCCAAACTTTTTCAAAATGTGATAGTATAGATAACAACATGGCAGAGAGTTTCAATGCTTGGATTTTGGGACCTAGGAGCAAGACTATTGTAACTATGTTGGAAGAAATTAGAGTTAAGGTGATAAGTAGGGTGAGTAAGTCCAGAGCATTTGCTGAGACATGGACAGATGGAATATCTCCAATGGCAATGATGGTATTCAATACCAATGTAACAAGATCAATGCAGTGCAACATTGAATGGAATGGTGATAATGGATTTGAAGTGTTAGAAGGGGTATACAAGCATACTATGAACTTGGGTTAACAGAAATGTAGTTGCAGATCTTGGGAATTAAAAGGTATCCCATGTGCACATGGTATAGCAGCAATGAACCACTAGAACATGGATGCATCACAAGCAATTTCAAGTTGGTATAGAAAAGAGACATATCTGAAAACATATTCTCATTTCATTCAACCAGTCCCAAACATAGAAATGTGGCCTGAAAGCAGAAACCCAATGGTTGAACCACCTGAGGCAAGACAAATGCCTGGTAGGCCACCAAAGAACAAAAGAAGAGAAATTGGTGAAGTGAGAAAAGCTAGGAAGTTGCCAAGAATGGGGATAGTAATGACATGTTCAATTTGCAAAGGAGCAAATCATAACAAGAGGAATTGTCCAAAAAATCCTAAACCTAAGTCTACACCAACACCCACTCAAGAGGTGCATTTACATTAATTTTCTTTTATAAATTAGATTAGGTTACTTATTAATTTAGTCTCTTGTTGTATTCTTTTTCTACTCACATTAGTCCACCACTAGGAAAAAAAGGGGTAGAGGTCAATATGAAAGAGTAAGCAACAACAAGACTGGTACAAAAAGAGGTGCAGTAAGTGTTTACAAGAAGAGGCCAAAAGTGGTTGGACAAGATGTATTTGTTGCTGATACTAGATATACATGTATTAATGTAAGTGTCTTATAAAACTGTCAAAATTATATTTTTAAATGTGAGACCCAAAATAACTATGTTGTTAATATTATAGCAAGGATTGTCTAGCAGTAGGAGGGTTAATACTGGTGTGGTGAGTTTTGTGCAGGTGACAGGTGATATTGGTTTTAAACCTACCAGGGGACTGAAGTGGAAAGGCAAACAGGCCATGACTCAAAGAGAACTTCAAGTCCAAAGTGTTGTATGTCGTATTCAAACCAGATCAAAAGTTGTTGGAATTCAAACAAGGGCACAAGCCAAGGGAAAATCACCCTCAAAGAAAACTTCTTAGTTTAATATGTGTTGGTGCTTTTGTGGTTGTGTGGTTGTAAGAACCAAACTTAAATTAGTGATTGTTTTGTATTTTGGTGCTTGTGTGGTTGTTCAACCAAACTTAAAGTAGTGACTATTTTGTGTTTTCGTGCATGTGTGGTTGTTTTCAACCAAACTTAAAGTAGTGACTGTTTTTTTTTTGGTGGTTAACTTAAGTTATTGTGGTTTTTGGTTGAAACAATGAAACACTATGATGTTTGTGTTTGATGATCAAGAAAGCACTAGTTATGTTATGCCTTTATGTTTGGTTGCCTTTATGTTATTATTTCGTGTTTTGTAATCATATTACCTATTACATGTAACTATAGTTTTATGAAAAAAGGACAAGTCCATTGAACATACACAATGATATATATATATATATATATATATATATATATATAAAACTTTAATCAGCAGAAACATATATCACTAAAACACCAAACCAAACTAATCCACAAAATGAGAACCCTAGAACCAAAAGACCTTACGTTAATAACAATTACATTAACAAAAAAAAAAATTCAACGACACACTAAATAAAAGAACAATATCACATTACCTATCAAACTAATGCCCAAAATCAGTTTCAACATCCATCTACACTTCAGTTGTTTTTCTTGTTTGTTGGTCTTCTTCAATAGACCCAAAATCACAGCATTCGCCTGGCTAGAAAATTTTGGATCATACCAATCGAAAAACTTACAAGGATTTCGAAATAAGGACTGCATTTCATAAAATCAAAGTTAAAAAAATGCCATAATACGAACTTGGCAAATAAAAAGAAAAAAAATATGAAAAAATACATACCCCATAGTGTCTACAACCAAGAAATCTACATTCGGGATTGTCATTTGTCCATGAAATTTTCAGAATTGGAGGAGTCCCACATAAACAAACAAGTCTCCTATTATAATTCATGAAGTTAGCAAATGCAATTAAAACGAAAAAGAGAGAAAAATTCTGAAATTTGAAAAGGGAGAAGGGATTAGGGAGAATATATAGTTAGAGAATAGAGAGAGAAAGTTCTTTAAAATATGCCAAATAATAAAGAAAAATAGATATTTTATGTTTTTTTTTTCCATTGTAGCTTTATGATGTGGCAAAAAACCACTTCCTCACGCGCCTAGTAGAGTGTGTTGTCAATTTCTACGCCAGGTGGACAACAAAGGTGTACGTGATGGAGGAATAAATAAGTTTCGGAGGGGGGGGAGGGGTAATCAAAACGGAATATAGTTTAGGTGTACACCGAATAAAAAGCTTCATGTTCAGGGGGATAATGAGTACTTTTGCCATTAGTTATTTATATGTTCCAAATCAGATTATCATGTTATTACTCCGTTTCTTGCATGAATTTCAGAACCCTAGCTTGGTAGTTCTTTAGTTATTGAATTACACATGCTAGGTCAGATATTTCAATATTTCAGATATACATGCCTCAGTTTTCGAATGCATTACTTTTAGTATATTAATGTGCATTCTCAGTTTGCATGTCAATTTTGAGCTATCTAGTATATTACAGAAATTCAGTCATAATGTGTTAATCATTTAATCTATTAGGAGTAGCATAGTACCGAGTTGGACTAGGGTCATTCACCCATATAGTCCCAGAACTACGAGTCACGTAGGTTGTAAGTCCTATTTGTGGGCATCATTTTAGTGATCATGCCAGCATGCCTCTACACCTTTGGCCGGGTGTATTGGGTCCTCTCGATGGGGAGTATACATCGGACTCCATATTTAACTCATGTGGTTTTATTATCGATTATTAGAAGCTCCCACAGTTCAGTCGGACTCCATTGCATTGACCATATTTCAGTATAATCAGTATTCAGCATCCTCATGTCTAAATTTGGTCATTGCATTCAGTTAGCTCAGTATTCAACATCTATATCATGTTCAGATTATACTCTTGCTTTATTGCTTGTTCAGTTATATGTTTATTTCATCTTTACTCTATCCTGCATGGTTAGCACCTTTCAAGTATTGACGCATACTCTGTGCTACATCTTCTTGTGATGTAGGTTCAGGTTCTCAACATCCAGATCACGCTTATATCGGTTCCCGATCTCCTGTTCAGCAGCATCAGTGGTGAGTCCTCGTTCTTCGAGGACAATAGTCATGTTATCTTTTCATTATTTCATTCTTTTAGTTTTAGTTTGCTAGACTTAGCTGGGGCATGTCCCAGCACTTCTAGTCAGTTAGAGGCTATTTTCAGACATAGTTAGATTCAGCTTAGTATTTGAGTTTGATGTTTCTTTTGTGTTAAACTCTCAGATTTGATATTCAGCTTTTGTATATGGGTATTCCCTATCATATGTGATTTATTTATGATTAGCTTCCGCATCAATTATTATTATTCTTAGTATGCTCATGTCATACTAGTAGGGTTAGCCTGGGGTCACTTGTGATCCTAGGTCCCGTGTCCACGTCTCGGGGGTAGCTCGGGGCGTGACAATGGTTGCTTCTGCTTCCCAAGTAGCTCCCTCTACGGACTGACTCCTCCAAGATTGTCAAATCTCATCACCCCCTTCATAGGTGATACTTTCAGGAAAGCCCAATCATCTATCTCAAACTCTATGTTCCTTCTCCCTACATCTGTATTGGACTTCTGTCTTAAGTCTATTTCTGATGAGCTGAACTTTTTCCCATAGTTTCATAAACCAAATCTGACCCAATCAAGGCTGCTTCACCTACTCATCCACCTTAGGAACACATAAGTGAACATCTCCCCCTTGGGAGAGAACTTCTACTTTCTGCTAATGAACTGCACCTTCCAACTGGAATAATATAGGATCACTGTCCTGTTTTTCCTTAACCTCCGCTACCAAAAGCAAGCCGATGAACATCTTTTGGTTAACTCCTTCATTTCTTTCTCAACATGTGTTTGATGTTTGCGTAATCAAGACACAACTTCCGATGCAAGTGTCTACGATCGTACAATAGTTTAGTAACCCAACCAAGGGTTGGGATCGTTCCCAAAAGAGTGGTTTTGAGAATTAATAGAAAAATAAAATTTCGTTCTAACTAGTCGTAGCTAAAGACATTAACAATTAAAAACGTTGTAAATTAAAGAGGGACACAAGAGTGTCAATTAACAATGGAGTTTTGTCACTAGTAAGTAAAAACAACAAAGTAAACAAGGATTTCTAAGTTATGAGATGGGATCCTTGGGATGTGACGGGAATACGGGTTAAGCTAGATTAATGGGTACATGCTTTCGATAGAAGATACATAGAATAATTATGACTAGGCTAAACTTTAAGGGGGATAAGCTCTCTCTTGAGCAACTTACCCCGTTTCAAGTGGGTTCCTCTCGGACACCCACTTGCCGCATGAAGACTAGCCTCCGCCTTAACCCACTCACTCTCTCGAGCTGAGTGTATGGACATGGGTCTAGGGTTCACTCTCTCGAGCTGAACCTCATGTTGACCCACTCATACTGGCCATCAATTTAGTAGTTTTAGTTTTACGACCTCTCTCTCGAGAAAGCTGAAAAAACACATAAATAAACTTGTATTTGCAACTACAAATTCATCAACAACTACTAAATGAAATCACAATTAAACTACGATTAAACTATCAGCAAGCAAGACCTAATAATTATCTTAACCCATATTTGCTAAATCACACCCCAAGAATTGGGGGTTTTAGCCACACATGTATAATAGATAGAAATTTATACCAAATTGAGCTCACATTCAACTGGGTATGGAGATTTAAGTTTTGATACAGGCCAAAATTGAAGAATCCAAGAGACCCAAACCTAAATATTGAAGATGAAACCCTTTGGATTTTCAAGTCTTCAAAACCCTCTCAAACTTAGAGCAAAAATATCAAAAAGTACTATTCTATATGAAATTATAATAATTGTTCCACTCTTAAAACTACAACTCTAACTAGTATTTATAGTTTTTACAGATTTGTGTTGCAGCAGATCATTTGGCATCGTTAGTTGGAATCGCCGATCAACTCGAAGATTCACCTTTTGGTGTAGTTCATCGTTGTCTTGCACCATCCTTTAGCATCGTCGTGCTCTGGGTCATTGGGCGACATGGTACTGCTTCGCGGAACTTCTCGGCGATGTGCTGACTGCTCCCTTTTTCCGCCGACTTGATCCTTTCCTTCAGGGCTCAGCACACTGGAACAAAAGGCGAAGTAAGACCCTTCAGAGACTTGCCAAGTGGACTCGGCGATCCTCAGGCCTTTATTTATTCGTTCTTTTCAGCCTTTTTGTTCCTTTTTACGATGTAGTGTCTATGCTTTCCTTCAAACTTCAAATACCTGAAACTTAAGGGTTTTCATCAGATATTGAGATAAAATAAGCATTTGAGGACACAATTTCTATTAAAATATAGCCCAAAATGAGTCCAATTTGTGGACTCATCAACGCCCCCAACTTAAACTTTTGCTTGTCCTCAAGTAAAACTCAAGTTCAGCAGTTCAAAACGGATGTCTCGAACAGTGCTACACAAGATTCAGTCATGAATGCACACAACAAGACTCAATTTACTTATGCAAAGATCCACTGTGCACTTAAAGATTTAAGTTATGACTCACCATTATCAAAGAATCTCATGTTCATAATACTTGCTTCAAATGCAAGTTCAAGCTCAACTATAGTGTTCAAATGCCCTCACACAAAGAATGATTCCATTTTTACACACAATGAGTTAATCATTTAAGAGTTCCAAAATCAGATACAACGCTCACACTCAAAAAGAGGAACACAATGCATGCTTTCACCCATAGGCTTGCTCGTATTTTCCAATCAGCGTTTGTTTCAGCTCACTCAAGATCACTAAGGTCTTTCAAGGCTTGTAACGAGGCTGAGTGCAAAGGTATGGTCATTTAGGCTCAGTGACTTTCATCCTCATGAAATGTGGTGCTCACAACACTTCCTTTACTTTTCCTTCATCATTCTCTTTAGTGCTCATAAGTCATCCTATTATTCCCTTTCCATGGATTGTTTGGGAACCCCATTTCTTTTGTACTTTATTCCACAACTTTCTTTTTCATTCTTTTTTTTTCTTTCTCTTTTCTCATTTTTTTTATAGTAACATAACATGGCCCTACATTTTAAACAGATGGCTCTAAATTAGGCACTGGTAAACGTTGTACAACAGGCAACCAATTGGTGTGAGGTATGTGGTAGTTGAACTCATGAAACTGAGCAATGTGAGGCAAACCCGGATTCCGTAAATTATGTGGGAAATGCGCAAAGGAGTGGAGTTCAACAAAATTATGGCAATACTTACAACCCTAGTTAGAGGAACCATCCCAACTTCTCATGGGGTGGGAACCAAAACCAAAATCAGGGGCAAGGGGCTAACCAATACCGTGCTCAAGGGGTTGGGCAACAATACCAAAATCCTAACCAAGGCGTATATCCTAGTGCACCAAAAGGGGGGATGACCAATGAAGAGCTACTCCAAAAGCTTATGACTGAAATAGGGACCAAATTAAATGCTAGAATAGATAAGCAGGATGAAAACATTAGAAACATCCAGATGTCCCAAATGAGTTTAGAGAAACAAGTTGCGCAAGTGGCTAATTCTTTGAACTTGCGTCCCCAAAGTGGGCTGCCCGGTGATACTGAACCCAACCCAAAGCAATTGCATGCGGTAAGTACTAGAAGTGGGTTACAATTAGAGGAACTAGCTCCAAAGAAGAGAGATATTGAGGTCAGTAACAAAGAAAAGAAGGTGGAAGAGGTAGTAAAAAGCTCAAATGTTGAGGTACCCGTTCCTCAAAAGAAATTACCACCTCCGTTTCCACAAAGGCTCAAAAAGCATAATGAAGATGAATGCTTCGGTAAGTTTCTCTCTCTCCTTAAACAAGTTCACATTAATCTGCCTTTGGTTGACATTTTGCAGGGTATCCCGAAGTATGCTAAATACATGAAGGGCATTGTGGCTAACAAGAAGAGGCTCACGGAGTATGAAACTGTAGCACTTACTGAGGAGTACAACTCAAGGATCCAAAATAGACTGCCCAAAAAGTTAAAAGATCCGGGTAGTTTTACTGTGCAGATTACAATCGTACAAAGTGTTCATGCCCGGGGATTGTGTGATTTGGGGGCAAGTATAAATTTGATGCCCCTATCTTTGTAATTAAAGCTTGGGTTGGGTAGTCCAAAAAGAACCACTGTTATTCTCTAAGTCGCTGATAGATCCATTGTTAGGCCTGAGGGGGTAGTAGAAGATGTGTTAGTTCAAGTAGGTTCATTGATTTTTTTGGTAGATTTTGTGGTCTTAGACTTTGAACCTGATTCTGAAGTTCCATTCATTTTGGGACGACCTTTCTTAGCCATGGGTAGGGCATTGATTGATGTAGCAGCTGGTCAACTAACTATGAGGGCACATGATACGATTGAGGTATTTGATGTTTACCACACTTTAAAATTGCCTTCTATTTATGAAGAGTTGTCTGTTATTACTGTGGTTGATCGCATAGTAGAATCACAAGTAGTTGTGCCCGAAGATCCTTTAGAAAGAGTGTTAGTGGGTCATGAGATAGAGGGAGATACTGAAGCTCAAGAGATTGAATCATGCTTAAATCTAGCACTAGTAGACACTCGTATGACTCAAGTGGAGTCACTAGATCGCGAGTTGGGCCCCCCACGAAAGCCATCAATAGAAGAAGCCCCTAAGTTGGAACTAAAAACTCTATCGGCTCACCTAAGGTATGCTTATATGGGTACTAATGAAACTCTGCCTGTTATACTTTCTACAGAATTGTCTGATTTACAGGTTGATGCGATATTGAGGATCTTAAAGTGGAGGAGGAAAGAAATTGGATGGCAGATGGTTGATATTCATGGGATTAGTCCGGCGTTATGCATGCACAGAATTTACATGGAAGAGGATCACAAACCCAAAGCACAACATCAACGTCGACTGAATCCTGTGATGAAAGAAATGGTAAGAAAGGAAGTCATAAAGTGGCTAGATGCTGGAATTGTGTACCCAATCTCTGATAGTAAGTGTGTAAGTCCGGTACAATGTGTTCCCAAGAAGGGAGGTATGACAGTGGTAAGGAATGAAAAGAATGAGTTAATTCCTACTAGAACAGTGATCGGGTGGAGAATTTGCATGGATTACCGGAAACTAAATGATGCTACCCAGAAAAATCACTACCCCGTTCCCTTCATTGATCAAATGATTGACCGACTAGCAGGGCAGGAGTACTATTGTTTCTTAGATGGATATTCCGGTTACAACCACATCTTGATTGCACCCGAGGATTAGGAAAAGACCACGTTCACTTGTCCTTATGGCACATATGCTTTCAAGCGCATGCCATTCGGACTTTGCAATGCACCAACGAATTTTCAAAGGTGTATGATGGCCATTTTTCATGATATGGTGGAAGACTTCGTTGAGGTGTTCATGGATGAATTTTCCGTCTTTGGGAAGTCTTTTAAGGTTTGTCTCTGAAATCTTGATAAAGTACTTGCTAGATGTGAAGACACTAACTTTGTTCTAAACTGGGAAAAGTTGCATTTTTTGGTAAGAGAGGGCATAGTGTTGGGACACAGGGTGTCTAAATTTGGTTTGGAGGTTGATAAGGATAAGATAGAAGTTATTGAGAAATTGCCCCCTCCCATTTCTGTAAAAGGTGTGCGTAGTTTTCTTGGTCATGCAGGTTTTTACAGGAAATTCATCAAGGATTTTTCCAAGATTGCCAGACCTATGTGCAGTCTTTTGGAGAAAGAGGTGAAGTTTGACTTTGATGAGATGTTCTTGAAAGCTTTTGAGATGTTGAAGAGGAACTTAATTGAGGCTCCCATCTTAATTGCTCCTGATTGGGGACTACCATTTGAACTCATGTGTGATGCAAGCGACGTAGCAGTGGGTGCATTATTGGGATAAAGAAAGAATAAAGTGTTCCACTCGATCTATTATGCAAGCAAGACCTTTGACTCTACACAAGCTAATTACACAGTGACTAAGAAGGAGATGCTGGCTCTAGTGTTCGCCTTCGACAAGTTCAGATCGTATTTGGTAGGTACTACAGTGATTGTTTTTACTGACCATGCAGCTATTAGGTACCTATTCAACAAGAAGGATGCTAAACCAAGGCTGATTCGACGGATATTGCTTCTCCAAGAATTTGACCTTAAGATCAAAGACAGGAAAGGTACTGAAAATCAAATCGTAGATCACTTATCTAAGTTGGAGGATTTTTCCCATGTGAATGAAGGTGAGCAAATTCGGGAAGAGTTTCCAGATGAACAATTGATGGCATTAGATAACTCTCAAATGCCATGGTATGCAGACATTGTGAATTTGATAGTAAGTGGAAAGTATCCTCCGGGTGCAACCACCCAACAAAAGAAAAAGCTTAATCATGATTCTAAGTTCTATATCTGGGATGAACCGTTCTTGTTCAAACAAGGTGTGGATCAGGTAGTGAGAAGATGCATTCCAGAGTATGAGGTTCACAAAGTTCTTGAAAGTTGTCATGCTAGCCCATATGGAGGTCACCATGGAGGAAAGTGCACTGCTCATAAGGTACTACAATCTGGTTTCTTTTGGCCCTCGTTATTTAAAGATTCTATTGCTTTTGTGAAGGGTTGTGATAAATGCCAAAGGTTGGGTACTATTTCAAGAAGACATGAGATGCCGCTAAGTAATATTTTGGAGGTGGAAATCTTTGATGTGTGGGGTATTGACTTCATGGGTCCATTCCCACCATCTAGTGGAAACATTCAATACATTCTTGTGGCTGTGGATTATGTTAGTAAGTGGGTTGAGGCGGTCGCTCTTCCTTCCAATGATTCAAGGGTGGTGATAAAGTTCATAAAGAAGCACATCTTCACTTGCTTTGGCACTCAAAGGGCAATTATAAGTGATGGAGGTAAGCATTTCATTAACCATCTTGTTAAGAATCTGCTTGCTAAGTATGGTATTCGTCATAAGGTTGCTACAACTTACTATCCTCAAACGAGTGGCCAAGTGGAGGTTTCAAATAGAGAGGTGAAGCAAATTTTGCAGAAAACGGTGAATGCGCAAAGGAAAGATTGGTCTGAGAAACTAGATGATGTTTTGTGGGCATATAGGACTGCGTATAAGACACCAATAGGGACTTCTCCTTATCACATAGTATTTGGGAAAGCATGTCACTTTCCAGCGGAATTAGAATATCAAGCATATTGGGCAATTAAAAGGATGAACTTAGACCCCGAGCTAGCCGATAAAAAGTGAGTGAATCAGTTGCATGAACTTGAGGAGTTTAGGCTCCACGCTTATGAGAATGCCAAGCTATACAAAGAAAAGACAAAGAGGTGGCATGACAAGCGCATAGTAACTCATACCTTCAATCCGGGAGATAAGGTACTACTCTTTAACTCTAGACTAAGGTTATTCCCCGGAAAACTAAGGTCGAAATGGAGTGGTCCTTTTGAAGTGGTCAGAAAGACACAACATGGGGTTGTTGAACTTAAAGGTAAGATTGGCCTTACGTTCTTGGTCAATGGGAAAAGGGTGAAACACTATTTCGGCGAGGATTCAGATCGTAATCAGGAAGCTCTTGAGCTAAATGATGAATGATCCAAGTTGCGTCGTGCCGCGACGTTAAATCAAGCGCTACATGGGAGGCAACCCATGAACACTATGTAATAGATAGGTAGTTCATCTTTGAATTCTTGAAATTTTTGTTAGTAGCATAGTTTAAATTTTTAGAATATAGGTTAGTTTTAGCTAGATAGGATTTTTCATTATTTGTAACTTAGCTTGTAATAGTGGAAAAAAAATCCCTGTAGCCAGGCACACTGGCAGGCGCGCCGCGCCTGGCTTTAAAGTTATGTTGCCCGTTTGGGGCACCTTATGGGCGCGTCGCACCTCCATCGCGCCTACACCTGTAGGCTGGCATACTGCACTACACGGCGTGCCAAGGCTTGATGTTCTGCACCGAGTTTCAGGCGCTGCACAGGCGCACCGCGCCCCCATCGCGCCGGTACCCAGTTTTTTTTCTCCAGGTTTCGACCCGAATTTAACCCGACCCACCCCCTTAAATTCCTAAATATTTTGTTTTTCTCTCATTCTCGCTTACCCTACCTGACCCCCTTCCCAATTTCTCTCAACTCCTCTCAATTTCTCTCCATCTTCTACTTTTCTTTTTCCCTCAACTCTTCTCCTACCTCCATTAACACTAAAATTTCCTACCTTACACTCCCCGAACCTTTCTTCTTCCCCACCACCAACTATAAATCCTCCATTTCCATACTTTTCTTTCACTTCTAAACTATCATTCCCCAAAGCTTTCTTTTTTTTTCTCTTCTTCCCTCTCCCCACTGCCCAACCCGACCCCACCTAATTTTTCTAACTTTTTTTCTTTCTTTAGTTCTCTCTTCTTAACAGGGTGCGATGGCTCCAAAGGCAAATAATGTAGCCGGGTCTAAGCGGAGTAGGAAGGGCGAAGCCTCCGGGTCCGATAATACGGAACCAACCCAAAAGTTAGGGAAAAAGGCAGTGAAAGCGTATGGACTATTGTGGTTTGACTGCCAGCGGGAGCCTAAATACATGGGAGATGAGTGTGTTGACGAGGTAAGGTTGCAAACTTAATTTCCAGCTATATATAGGACTGTTGTAGAGTTGGGGCAGAAATTTATTTTTTATCATCCGGGTGATTGTAATCTGACGTTGGTACATGAGTTTTATCCGAATTGGCTCACGGAAACACAAATTAAACATGTGCCTATTAGAGGCAAGGATGTGAGATTTTGGCCCGGGTTTTGAATGAGTTGTTGGGCACCCCCAACTGTGACGTCGATGAGTTTAATAGACTGAAAGAGACCCCTCCATACAGATATATTAGGCATACATTGTGTGGGGTTGAGTCCACGGCTAGATGGAGGCGTAGCAAGGACACCGGGAGACATAACACCCTCCATTTTGTGAATTTCAATTTTGTTGCTAGGGTATGGTTGAAGATTATTTGTAGTGTGTTGCTTCCTGCGAAGCATTTTTCTGAGGTAACGAGGGATAGAGTAGTGCTAGTGAACATGTTGATGAAGGGAATGCCCATTAATGTTGGGGCGATCCTGAAGCAGCACGTGATGAAAATTAGGAACAATATGCGGTGGCAGTTTTGCTATGGGGGGTTGATTACCTGTTATCTGAGGGCCCAAGGAATAGAGAAGGAGGCATGTGATCTAACCATTGCTTTTCACCCGGATCTAATGGGTAAGCTAGTTGATGTGACCAGGACTAAGGTACTTGACACATCCCATGGACGGGTTTTGTCTGCCCAGGAGAGGCAAGCTCGTGATGATAGTGTCATGGCTAGGATGTTTGGGATGGCTGAGTTGCAATTGCGGATCGGTGGACATTTGTTTACTAATGCTAAGATAGAAACAATGGCAGAACGTTATCATTTGTCTGAGAGTGCAATATTTTTGTGTACGATTGGTCCTGCCTTTTTGGAGCCTCTAGATAATGACGAGGCTACTGCTGATGAGGCAATGGATGATGAGGAGGATGATGATGTTGTAGAGGGTGAGGCAAATGCCTTACTGGTGTTCGACGGTGGCGGCGATGAGGCCTAGTTGCCCCATGGAGTATTCCTAACCTTATACTTTGTTTTATTTGTGCACTGAGGACAATGCTTATTTTTAAAGTGTGGGTGGGGTAATATTCTCTGTTGTATATAGCTGTTTACTGCTTTATCGAGTCTAGTTGTTAGTTTCTAGTTAATTTTTGTTTTCTTTTGGGTTCCTCAGAGTTTGTTTTCGGTACTTTTACTTAGGATTGTCCCTTTGAACCGAATATGATTAGTTTATTGCTTTATTGAGTCTTAGAGTCGTCTTAGGAGTGACAGTTCCCAATGATGGATGGATGACGACCGTCTTAAGGGAAAATTAGTCACATAGAAGAGTAGGATTGTCTTTTGAAGCCATGTTCGAATAAGTTAGCCAAACGTCATTGGTAGTCATATTTGAAAAAATGCAATAGATTGTTGACCTTGTAACTAGCATGTGTTCTTAAGTTTTGACTCAAAATAATATGAAAATGGGCTTAATTGTGTAGTAATACCGTAATGCAAATTGTATGAGCATGTTAGTTGATATATCCTTATATGTATCATGATGCCATGTGTGGTGAAAATTGATTGGTTCTTGCTTAACTTGATATCTAGAACTTGCCTTGTGTGTGTTGAATTAGTAGCTTATATGACTTTTTTTTTTAATTGGAACGACCCTTGGGGGGGTCAGGGGCTGAGCAACACCCCCAGGTCTTATCATATATAAAAACAAATATACAAGGAGGGGGATATATACCTTACCTCCAATCCTATGGTTGGGTAAGAGTCAACCTACCTACTAAGGTTAGTCAACTCCACCCTCTACAATAAGAAGTATTATTTAAACTAAGCACCTAGAGAGGACTCCTCCCTTAATACAAAGTTACTAATAATACATAAATAAGGGAGACTCTCCCCTTACAAGAAATAATAAACTAGGACTAAACAAATAACTATGCCTAAGACAAAGTAATTCGGTTAGTATGTATCTCATGAAACAATTAAGACATTGTAATATGTCTTAATCATATTTAAAGGAATGTTGTTATACTTTGACAAGCAATTATGTAAAGAAATCCTTTGAAATTGACTGTCTTCTCGGGAAATGTCTCATACTCTTCAAGGAGGTTGTTTAATTCTTTTCAACTTCTTACGTCTGAAATTTTGAACTCCCAATTTCTCCAATAGATAGCTTCCTTTAACTGTCTGAGGTAATTGATGATGAGTGTAGTAATTTTGTACAATGTCTTGTTGATGACTATGTTTGGCCAAAAGATCAGTTGTACCATTTGCCTCCCTGTATGTGTGCACACATTGAAAAGACACACATTGGTTAGCTAAAATATGCAATTCCTGTATATACTTGTGTATCCTCCAAGGGGGATAAATGACCTGCAAAAACCACTTAGTCAATAATTCAGAATCAACCTCTAAGATAATACTATTATAACCATGTTGTATACACCATTTAAGCCAAAAACTGCAGCCTGATTATTAGTCCCTTCACCAAGAGGTACTGCATAGGCATATATCATACTCCCTTGATCATCTCTTAAAATGCCTCCCCCTCCAATTTTCCCCGGATTAGGTACAACACTACCATCCGTATTCAACTTGTATCTATTATAGGTAGGAGTCTTCCACATAACTAAAGTAACTCTTAAATCCTGTTTGCATTTTTCAATGTAAGTCACGACTTCTGGCCTTATTACAGGCAGATGAAGATATGGAAAAGCAGAATTAAGCATTAAAAGCATGTCTTTAATAATCAAATATTTAACTTTGTGGATATTTGATGTTTTCTTGTATGTTGTGTTCCCTGCAATACCACTCCAACACATTAGCTGGTTAGTTAATGAAATTTGTTGAAAATTGAGGCCCAAACTCCCTGCAAAGAACTTCCAGACATGGCCTGCAAAATGTCCTTGAATGAAGATATGATCAACCTCATCCCAACCTTGCTGAATGCAGCAATAGCATTTAACAGGTTCCACTCCAAAGTTAGCTAATGTTTCATTGGTTGGCAATTTATGTCTTATTGCTCTCCATAGGAGAAAGGACATTTTGAAAGGAATATTTCGATGCCAAAGTTGAGAATTAATAACAGCAGTATCCTTCTTCTTTCTGCAAATTCCCCAAGCTGATTTACAGGTGAACTTCCCATCTTCAGTGATTTTCCAGACTGCACTGTCTTGAAGTCCCTGCACTAGCTGCACATTAGTATTCATAATAGAAGGAATAAGGAGAGGAGGAACCTGTTGTCGCAATTTCCTTTCATTCCATTTTCCATCTACTAGAAAGTGTGCAATGGTAGCCTTGTTAAGACTTGATATATCAGTAGTATAATTAGCTAGGGCACCCCCTCCTAGCCAATCATCCCACCAAAAGGAGCAGCTGCCAGAGTTAATTTTCCAGCCTATATTCTCTTCAACTTTAATTTTGTTTTTCATCATGTATCTCCATATCAGTGAATTTCTAGTATCCACCTTTTTTGCAACTGGATGAGCTTTTTGGCAATATTTGGCTTTAAGAAATTGACTCCATAAGGTTACTTTTGTTCTGAAATTCCACCATTGTTTGTACTGTAAGGATGTGCAAATGTCTGATAGTCTTTTGATCCCTACCCCTCCTTCAGTATATGGTAAACTCATGGTGTTAAGAGAAGCCCAATGATATTTCTTTTTATCTTGATCCCTTCCCCAGTAAAAAGCAGCAATAATGGCCTCTATGTATTTGATAGTAGTAGTAGGTGGAGAAATTGCAGCCATAGTATGTATAGGTATAGATTGCAAGGCATGTTTGATCAAAGTAATTCTACCCCCAAAACTAAGTACCCTTGCCTACTAGCCACATACTTTTTTGGAGACTTTCTCAACTAAATGTGAATAATAGATAATCCTCTGTCGACCAATATACAGAGGGCATCCTAGATAAGTAATAGGGCTACTTTTCTGGGAAAAAGTAGTAACTTCTTGAATGGTATGGATAGTGTCCTGCGATGTATTTTCTGGAACCATAAAATGACTTTTTTCTTTGTTAATCAACTGGCCAGATGTATGTTCATATGCCCTTAAATTGTCCATAATGAGCTTTAGGGAATGTCTGTCAGTAGAAGCAAAAATAATAACATCATCTGCAAAACTCAAGTGGTTGATTTGGGGTCCTTTAGGTTCCATAAAGAAGCCTCTATAGCTTGGATTCTGATGTAAGGAATTAAGCAACCTGGTCAGTACCTTTGCTCCTAAAATAAATAGGGCAGGGGATAAAGGGTCACCTTGCTTAAGTCCTCTAGTGGAATGAAAGAAACCATGCCTATGACCATTAATTATAATAGAATACCAATTGTTACTCATAATTCGCCAAACTAAATCAATAAATATCTCCCCAAAACCAAATTTGCTTAGGACCAAACATGTGAATGCCCAAGACACTCTATCATATGCCTTGGTCATATCAAGTTTGATAACCACATTCTTACCTGTGTTTGGTTTTTTAATACCATGAGTAATTTCTTGTGCTAACATGATACTTTCTGTTATACTTCTACCTCTTACAAACCCAGACTGATTGTCTGACAGCAATACAGGCAGAACAGTAGCCAATCTCATGCTTAAAATTTTTTAAATTATCTTGTTGGTAAAGTTACTAAGACTGATAGGTCGAAGATCAGTGAATCTTGTAGGCTGTTCAGTTTTTCGAATCAAAACCAAGCATGCATGAAACATGAACTTAGGCATAATGTTACCACAAAAGAAAGATTGTACAGCTGCCAACAAATCTTCTTTAATAATACCCCAACAAGCTTGATAAAATTTACCTCCTATACCATCAGGTCATGCAGCTGAGTTTGGGTTCATAGCAAACACAACTTGTCTGAGTTCCTCTATATTAGGCATTGGTTGCAACATCTCATTCTGTTCAAGAGTGACTGCTGTAGGTATGAATTGAAGAATTCTTTCATCAATTCTATCAGTAGGACCAGTAAACATTTGTTGATAATATTCACAGGCTACCTGAGCAATGTGTTCCTCCCCCTATATCCACACATCATTTGCAGTACAAACTTTATGTAAAAATAACCTCCTTCTTCTACCTCGCATCAAAGCATGAAAGTACTTGGTATTAGCATCACCATCTTTAAACCATTGAAGTTGTGTCTTTTGTTTAAGAACAGACTCTTCCATTTTCAAGTACTTAATGTAAGTTGCATTCAGCTGATGTAGATTCTGTCTAACAGCTGCATTGTTGTTTGTCATAAGTTCTGCTTCAGAATTCCTGATAGTTTCTTCAAACTCCTTGACCTTACGAAAGATATCTCCATACTCATGTTTCGACCAGTTACTAAGGGTAGCTGTTACTCTCTTCAATTTCTAATGTAATTTCCACATTGGGTTGCCAGAAACTCCCTTTTCCTAACACTGTTGTACTGTTTTCAAAAAAGTTTCATTGTCAACCCAAAAATGTAAGAATTTGAAGTATTTGATGTGGCTCTATTAACCTTAGTCATTTCCATTAGCAGGGGACTGTGATCTGAACCAACAGAAGATAGATTCTCTATAGTAGTTTGAGGCATAACCTCTAGCCATTTATCATTAACCATAGACCTATCTAATCTCTTCCAAACTCTAGCTTCTGCATCTCTTTGATTGCACCAAGTAAATGGAAGCCCTGTGTATCCTAAGTCAGTCAATCCACATGCCTCTATCACTCCAATAAAGTCAAAACTCTTATTCATATTATAAGGTATTCCCCCAAGCTTTTCCTCTATAGAAGTGATAACATTGAAATCTCCAATTGTACACCAAGGTAAATCCATATTAGCATAAAAGATTAGCCTTTCCCACAAAGATCTCCTCATATAATCCTTACATTTAGAGATAAAGGACATCATAAATTTCTCAGAAATATCTGTGTGCTTAAAAGTAATAGTGATGTGCTGAGCATGCTTTTCCAGAATATGACCAGTTACTTCATTAGACCAAAACACCCAAATTTTCCCATTAGGGTTACTGACTGCATGATCCATCTGTAATTGACTTCTTACCAAGTCAGTATGAGTATTGTCTGTGAAAGGTTCCAGTATAGCAATAATAGATAAATGATGAATTTTTTTGAGTGTTCGAAGCCTTTCCAAAGACCCTTTGGTATTGATACTCCTAGCATTCCAACAAATGGTTGTAATCATTAATAACCTTTTGATTTGGACCTAGTTATGGGTCTGCTGGAGGTGTCAGACTTGCTGGTAATAGGTTTTTGAGGATTGTGTCTAGTTTGTTTCCTTCCCCTTGGGGATAAACCCTGTTGTTCTGTTATTCTTTGAACATCAGTGTATTTATCCTGGAATGAGGAACCAACAACTTGACCAGTATGTTTCTTGGTATCTTCTGCTTCTTCATCAGACTCCTCCAGAGATTGATTATCAGGATTCAGGTCATCCTCAGAGTTAAGTGCCCCATAATCATCAAGAGGCACCTTAACCCTGTTTGTATGAATAACCTGTTCAGCATCAGTCTGTTGACTTGTATCAATCCCAGCTGTGTCTGTACCCATACTCTGTGGCAATCTTTTTTTTATAGCCTCTCTATTCTTTTTGCTTAATCTATCTCCTGATTTGTTATTAAATCTGCCCTGTTGTTGCCCTGTATCTGTGACCTGTGCATTTGTAATTTTTTGTTGATTATTAAAAGGGGTAGCAGGGGCTCTAGAGTCTTCACTATGGTCAAATTCCACTTCCTCATGTCTAAGAGGAGTCAGTTCTCCCCCCCCCCCTTTTGGACACCCCTTCCTGCAATTCAGTATGTGTCTCCTGCTTCCTCCCATCCAAACATCCAACAGCTACCTCAGCAATAATATTATCAACATTATCAATGGGATTAGGGGATGGGAACATTGAGTCAATACCTGTACCAGCTTGTCCTGTATATACTTCCTTTCCTTTATTTATCTCTGTTACCTGCTTAGAAATTATATCCACCTGTAATTGCTTGGTAGTGTCCTTTCCAGCATTTGCTATTTTCCTGTTGTACTCATCTTGACCCTTCTGATTTGTTGCTGCTGTATGAGGTATGCTATCTCCTTTGGTGCCTTTGTAATTGTCCAGAACCTCTAGACTATGTGATGACTCCTGCACATCAAGATTAATATATGTATTTTGTGTAGGAATATTAGTTATACCTGCCTGATTGGTGGTCTGTTCTGCTTGTCTAGGATTGCCTTTAGGTGCCGGTAATTGATTATTGTTCTGTGTTTGCCATTGATCCTTTTGCTGATACTGCTTTTGTTCCTGGTTTCTTTGTTTATTATACTGCTGATTAGTACCTTCCTTCTGATCACCTTCTTTTTGACTCTTTGATTGAGTATTTTTGTCCATCTCTTTATAATTCTTATTTCTCACAGCCTCCATATCTTTTTTCTTTTTATCCTCATCCCTTTGCCTTATGGTACAATCCCTTTCTAAATGTCCTTGATGCTTACAGTAAAAACAGTAATCGGGAATATTGTCATATTCTATTTTTTGCCATCTCCCATCCGTGATATCCTCCCCTATATAACCCATCTAAATATACAGAGGTCTCTTTTGAGTAAGATCAACTTGTACCTTCACCCTAGCTTGACTACCCCTAGTCTTTTTAATAGAGGCATAATCTAAGTATAACACCTTACCAATAGGTGAGAGCAATCTAGTCACAAACTCCTTATTATAGCAATGCCAATGTAGTTCTGGCAGCGAAATCCAGATAGGGACAATAGGAGTTTCTTCAGCAAGTTTAAAATTAGGAGTCCAAACTTGAATTCGCATCACCTGTCCAGTTATAGTCATTCTTTGCTTAGTCCAAACCATATTGTAATCAAGCTCATTATCAAGATCAATGTACACATGTCTAGAATTAAAATGGGCAATTTTAACTCCACCCGATAATTGAGTTTGCAAGATGAAGTTCTTCCTAATAAGTTCTAACTTAGGCATGGTGTAACTAAATTTCCCAATGAGAGTAAATTTATAGGCTGTTGCTAAATCTCTCATCACCTCCTCTTTCACATACAAAACAACATGAAGGCCTTGTTTGGTTGTAATTTCAGGAGCAGTCAAAATAATGAGAATATCACATTTGGCCTGATTATATCTAAGTCTATCAGCATAGGTTTGCACCACTGTATAAGGGGCCGGTGCAGCCAAAGGGTCAGTTTTGGGAAGATTAGGAGGATTAACAGGAGGACGATCACTTCTAACATTATTTGTATTACTTTTAGGAGCTTGTTTATCAAAATTGCTAGAAATTCTAGGAAAATTATCCTGATAAACCTGCTGTTGATCAGCTCTAATGTTAGAATTAATCGTAATATTTTTCCCATGTTCTTTAGGAACCCAAGTTTGCTATTGATCATTTTCATTTGTAAGATGTTCAGGATCAGAATTCAACTGGGTTTGATTTGCAGGAAGCACATTTAGACGAGAATTATTATGAATTATACTAGTGTCCATACCTTGTTTCTTGATGAATTTCTCATCCATAAGAGGAGTGCTAGATTGTCCCAAATCTTGAACAGGTTGCTTACCTTCCCTATGTTGAGTTTGAGTCTGGGATAACCCACGAATCTCTTTTACATATTGAAAATTTTTGAAGTTCTTCGACGGGATTCTGGCAGAGTCGCCTGAACCGGCAATTCCACCATGGAATGTGCTTGAAGCTGTAATGTTATGACCCTCACGACCAATATTACCACTCCCAATATCAGAATCAACGTGAATTTCTTCAGTAGTACTTCGATTTTGGTGGCGATTCACCGAAATTCCTCGCCTCCGTCGCCTGTGGATTTCTTTCAAATGGGACAGTGAAATCGTGAGATTTTTGACTGTTATGAACATCTTGAGACTAGGAGTCTTTTCCCCCTGTCCTTTTCCTCGAATTTGACTCGCATCTTCCATGGGATTATTAATACGAGTTCCATCAAACACCCTTTCCGCCATTGCAGTATGGGTTGCCTCTTCTCTCACCTGCGAGGAGTTGTAGGTTGATTCTGAAGACGATTCTTGAAGCGGGGAAGAGATAATTGGCTTGTGCATCACTGTAGATGGATCTAGCGGCTTAAAACGATCATCTGCCAGCGTTCCTTCTCAAATGCATGTTCAAGCTCAACAAAGGTACTCAAATGGCCTCATACAAAGATGATTCCACATTCACACACAATTTCTCAACAATTTAAAGTTCTGGAATCACATACAACTCTTACCCTAAAAAAGATGAACACATGCATGACTTCACCCTTAGTCTTGCCCTTATTTTCCAATCAAAATTTGTTTCAGCTCACTAAAGATCACAAAGGTCTTTTCAAGGCTTGTAACCGGGCTGAGTACAATAGTATGGTCATTTAGGCTTAGTGGCTTTTACCTTCATGAAGTGTGGCCTACAAATCACTCTTTCTCTTTCTCCTGCACATTCAAACATATTCCACTCCACCCCATTATTCAACTAGACATGAATTATCGGATACCCCATTTTTCACTATGTTCACACAATTTATTTCACAATTTTTGCTATTTTCAGTCTTTTTCTTTTCTTAGTTTTTTTTACATGGAGGGGTTACATTATTTTCAAAATAGTCCAACAGGGGGATTTTTTCACACTTCTTGACTTTCCTTGTTTTTCACCAGACCCCCAAGTTAGGCTTTTGGCCTAAGTTGGCTATTCAAACAAACCGAAACTTCATGATGGTTATAGGTGATGGGATAAAAAAAATCAAATTTGTTCAAGTTTCTTCCAAGAAAAGGATAGGTTCAATGGGTGCCAAAACAGGATTCACACTTCTCACAAGGGTGGCCACAAAAGAGGTATACTGTCAAATTTAGATCACTTTTCAAAATTCTTGCCTAAGATCATTTTAATTGTTCACTTCACTCAATCAATCAGACTAACGGGGCAAGTTCTAGGTGTCATCAAATGCAATGCTCAAGATGACCTCACCACACAAGGCATTGGTACCAATATCAAACAAGACTCTACACTTTCTAGCTAGCGTGCAATGTTCACTCGATAACCGGCTAGTCACAACGAGATGGTAAAAGTTCACATATTGTCTATGTAACTTAGTTTGCCTTATCGTAGCCACACATTCATTTCGTTCAATGAAGAGAACTATGCAAGTAATCGGTATTGACCACAACCGATACTTAAATTTGCAAAAGAACAACCACAATCACATTTAAGAGGTGGCAAAAATTTTAAAAATTTGGTTCAAAAACCATTTTTAATTCAAAACAATGGGCCACAAGCTAAAACATCCACAAGATCAAGATCACAACAACATATATATATATATATATATATATATATGTCAACAAAATAAGCCAAATATTCATAAAACCAAATCAATATCAATATCACAATAGGGAGGTAAAAAGTCATCCTTCCAGGCTAATCCTGGGGTGCAGTTTGCATATCTGTCACTCCACCTGTCCGAGCATCAGTGCCCAGTGTCTCATCAACCTTAGCTCCACTAGAGCTCAGCATAGAAGTATCTCTCAAGGATGTCTGAACAACGGAATGTACCATAGCCTCCTCTAAGTTAGTCAGCCCCTCATAGTTAGTCTCCTCCTGAACACTGAGATGCTCCTCATCTGTCTCGGCCTCTGACTCAGCAACATCGACATCAGCCCGAATATCATCTCTGGTGGAAGCCGGTGGCACCTCATAACAAGCTGTAATATTAGCACTCGGGTCATCATAGATCTCCACAGTGCCAAAAATCAGGGACATATTTGTGGACTTCAGCTAGTCCACATCCTTTTTCAGCTCAACAACTTCGGCCTACAAGGGTGTAACCTCCTTAGTGGAACCCTGTCCCTTCAGAAACCTCTACTCTCATTGAGAGGGCATCAATGGAAGCCCTGAGAGGCATCAACACATTAGTAATAACTCTCTCGATCACCCCAGGAATCGTGGCTTCTAGGTGGGAGGCACACACATCAGCTGATTGGGCCAAATGTCCCATCTTGTACAACATGGCCTGCATGATCAGAGGCCTGGAGGCAGTAGTACCAGTAGCATATCCAGGAGGTGGGGGGGGGGGGAGCAACAAAAGTACTATGAGCCTTAGAAGGAGCAGGTCTAGAAGTACATGAAGGCCCAGTTGCTGGAGTAGGTAAGACTACCTCTGCAGGTAGTGAATCAATATCAGTTCCTAAGAGAGTGTGCACCGGGACTACTCTCCTCCTCTCAGTCTCATCTTTTTGGTACTCGGCCTCAATATGCCGAATGTGAGTACAGGAGGTGGGTGTCACCTCCAAATCTTTCTTCTCATCTCGAGGAACACGGGCTCGCCTGCATAGCTCGGTGATTAATATCGAAAAGGGATGAGATGTCTTGCGCTGCTTGGCCCTCATGGCCATTTCTTGATCAATGATCAGTCCTAAATTGATCTTCTTCCTAGCAATAATAGATCCAAAATAGGCCATCTTTGGGTGGCGGATGATAGATTCGTTCTGGGATGGCATGATTGTGCTGCTAATAAACTCAAACAAATACCTCCCCGCCACATTGAAATCCTTCTTCTCTATTGGTAGTCCGACCTCAATCCACCTAGGGTTGCTGTAAGAAAGGAGAGGAGCCAACCAACCTTTTAAGTTATAAGTGCATCCTAGCACGCCATTTATGTGCCCACTATCACATTTCACCTTCTTGCCCCGGACAATCACCAAATTAACTGGTTTGAAGGCGTTGGCCTTCTTCTTCCCTTATGGAACCAAATCTCCATAGGACGAGTAGAATTCCCAGACCCAATGAGGAATGTAGGGGCCTCAAGGTTTTGTGAAAATCTCAAACTTGTGCAACTTGAGGGTGCGCCATATCTCAGGATACCTGTCCACTACACAATCCGTGGACAATATCTTCGCCTCAAGAATAGTCTTCAAACCCTCGGCCTTTAGTCTATTAAGAGAGCGTGGAGAGGACCCAGTACTGGTGGCGCTGGGACCACGGTCTGTGTTAGAGCTGTAGGAGGATTCTGAGGCACCGGGATCCTTGACGGATCATGCATCGTCTAGGAGCGAACCTCTGCTCTCCGAGAATGTAAAAGCTGGTCATCCTCAGGATAAGGGATGGAGGCCTGAGAATCCTGGGACTTTCCCTCATTGTTTGATGAAGTAAGGTGAGTCTCGTAGACTCCTTCACTATCGGAGCTGGCCTCTTGTAACTCCACCATGGGCGCCTTGCCCTTTCCTTTGCATTTTCCTCCCTTTGTAGGGAGTTTGTATACCTTTTCCATGGTTGTAGTTGCATCATCATTTATAACTAATCCTCTTGCCCGCTAGCGGGTGTCAAGGCCCGGGATTACCTCTAGATGTAACACGACGTACTTGACCCCGAAAAGGCTCATACAAGCTCTTAGCATAATCATAAACATAGGAAATAGAAATGATGTGGAAAATTTAAATTTTATTTACAATCAAAGTCATTTCATAAATCGAATGGAAGTCTAGACATTATCTCATAAAACCATCTAATACAATCGAATACAATCTTAGGGTCACAACCCTTTATACAACATAGTCTCAAAAATAGAAAGTAAGAGATGAACTAAAAATGAACAATCCATCCTCGAACTTGAGGACTCACCAAGCTTGGGAATAGCTAATCCAAACTTTTCTCAAATGAAGGAAATACAACTCAATGCCCAGAACCTACACTTATAAGAAAATGTAGAAATATGGGTTAGCACAAAAGTACTAATTATGGAAGCAATGTATAAAACCTTTAAAACATGTGAAAAGGGACATTTAGTTGAAATCATGCATTTACCAAGTTCAAAAGCCATTATGCACATTTATGAAAAAATTTAAGTCAAACCATATAATAAGACACCCCAAAGCTATACTAGTGCAATGCAAAGGTAAGATCTCATAACCCTACCATATGCCAACTACCACTTTTTTGTCACCAACATCATTACATAACATACCTTGACCTCATCATAGCCAATACATATATATAAGGAACCATTCATGTTCATACTTGTAGCAAGTAATGTCAACCTTAACAATCATACATATCATGCACACATAATTGATAAGTCTTCATAGCGTAAGAGAAACCACCCCACAACCTCTTTATAAGTCTACTTGTGCAATGCACAAGTGCAGCCCCATACCCCAACTCACACCAAGTAAAACTCAATAAGAAGTCATAAGTATAGTTCATATTCATGTTTGTGTTCATATTGTTGTTCTTGTCATATTGGGGAATTTAGCCTTATCCGACATAGACCATGTGAGCTACATGGAATCCGGTGTCATGACCCCACACCAAAAAGAGGTGTCCTAAATGCCTAAGGTAGAACTAACATGTATAGCATTTAGGTGGATCCACTAGCTAAAGTCCTATGTGGGACATAGTTAGGGGATACAGAGATTGCTACTAGAAACCCAGACTTTCTAATGTAAAAGGGTTTCATCTCATGAGATAACTTACATTGGGAAGCCGGACTTTCTAATTTAAAAGTTTCCATCTCATTTTCATATCCACTCAGTGCTAAGCATAATTCCCTTTAAAGTCATATTAAGTCTTTACTTAAATTCATGTTCATGAAAAAATGCACTAGGCACTCAAGTCAACATGGCATTATAATAGATCATAGATTCATTAGGTGAGAGTGTCCTTTCAACCTTAGAATCATCAATACGTGAGTAAACCTTTCACATCATATCCATAGTGTGGTTATGAGAATAGCCTTTCATTCAACATAATAATACTAACATAGTCATAAACATATCATACATAGTCATGTATAAGGGTAGGAGAGAACAATCTTACAACCATACCACAAATACACAATAATCATAAGACCTTTACTTTCTAAGTGAATCATAAGTTTATACACAAATTCTCATAAAGATGTACAAACCCTCATACATTTCCCATCAACGGTCATGAATCACAATCAATCCAACCATATACATTTACTAAATAACATAGGAGGAATTTCATGATTCCATAGCTCAATTAACATAAGCATATTCAATTGACATACTTATAATATCAACCAACCCATATCATCAATTCATGATTTATCAATATAGGGGAATCATCGGTCTATGGGGATTTTTCATTATAAAACAACAATACTCCATTAATCCAACCATAATTCATCATAACCAACCATAATCAACCATAAATAAACAATTGAAAATGTTTTGGAAGGAGACCCATGTCATAGATTCAAAACCCTAGATTTGGGGAAATTGAAATCTTGGAAACCAAATTTTGAGGGGACTCTATGGGTGGAGACAACCCATAGATAAAAAGAATCCATACCTTGATTAGAAATCCCCAAGAAATTTGAGGAAGAACCTTTGAAATCCAGAAACCCTAGCTCCAATGGCTCCTTTCTTCTTCCTTGAGTTTAGAGAGAGATAGATTGAGAGAAGAGGAAGTTTTTGATTTGATTTGGGTGTTTGTGAATAATGACTTAATCTTGTGAATTTTGATTTAAAAACTTATATAGTAAAACAACCTCACTTTAATTGGACTAAAAAGAAAATGACCTAACTAACCTTCATTTAAGTCACCTCGTCAGGGACCACGGGCCACCATCACGAGCCGTGGTGTGGACCCGTGGTCCTGCCCGTGAAAGTGGGGCAGTCTCCTTGATTTTGGAGCACAAGGCTTCTTTGCCTAAGGCATCTTCACGAGTTGTGTAGTGGACCACGATCCATGGTCACACTCGTGAAGGGGCCACCTTGACCAAGTTTCCTTCACGAAAGGCTCCACGAGCCATGGTCAAGACTACGAGTCGCGGTCCCTTTCGTGAAGTTGAGGCAGTGGCTATGCCAAAGGGTGGCTATTTTTCCGTGGCCAAGTAAGCTTCACGAGCCCCCTTTACGAGACGTGGTGAGGACCACGGTTCGTGGTCCCCCTCATGAAGGGTGAGGCAGTGTGCCGAGGCTAGGGGCAGCCTTGGCTTGGCTCCTTTGCCTTGGCACTTGCCTCTTGGCTTTGACCCTTGTAAACCTTATTTCACCCGTATATGACTTATTAACATTTAGGGAGTCATTTTATGACCTTTACCCTTACGTTTAGGCTCTAGTTCAACCTACCATTTTTCGGAGTGTTACATTATCTCCCCCTTGGAAACATTCGTTCTCGAATGACGATTTAGACACCATACGGAATTAAAGACTCAAGACTAGTAGCCCATCATGCATGCAACATATAAATAATGCACAATTCAAAGGAGGAAATATCAACTCCATCTCAAGACATAATCAATGCAATCACAAGGAAGTAGGAACTACATCTACAACCCACTATGCACAAAACTCATCATTTCATATAAACATGGGAGGAACTACCTTCTCCAACTTAAAGCAAGTTCAATACAACACTAGGGAGCCAATATGCCATTTCATCACAACCATGACTAAGAATGTTCATCAAATGATCACATGAAGTCACATATACCATCATCATACTAAAATGCAAATCAACATGAGAAACATATAATTCATGAAAGCTCAATTTACACGAAACATGAATTTGATCAAGAACATGCATAACATAAGGAAATCATAAGGAACACTCATAGCACATATGACTTCCAAAACACAAACCTCAAGAAAACTACTTACCTCAAGTTTGAATAGGAGTAGAAGGAAAAAGATGAGGATAACGGGACTTCATATCGGCCTTCGCCTCCCAGTAGCACCCTCAACTAAGTGATTCCTCCATAAAACCTTAACATAAGTTACTTCTTTGTTTCTCAACCTCTTAACTTGTCGGTATAGAATCTCTACCGGAATTTCTTCATAGGAAAGACTCTCATCAACTCCCAAACCCTCTAAAGGAATGATGGTCACCAGATCACCAATACACTTTTTAAGCATGGAAACATGAAATACAAGGTTAACCGGGGCCAAATCATTTGGCAAGTCTAATTCATAGACAAGTTTCCCAATACGCTTCAAGATTTGATATGGGCCCACATATCGGGGACTAAGTTTCCCCATTTTACCAAACCTCATCACACCTTTTATAGGCGAGATTTTCATGTAGACCCAATCACTAATTTCGAATTCTATATCCCTCTTTCTATTATCGACATAAGACTTTTGCCAACTTTGGGCCGTCTTCAACCTCTCTCTAATGGTTCAGACTTTCTCAATGGCCTCATAAACTAGTTCATGACCGATTAGAGCAATTTCACCCACTTCAAACCACCTAACCGGAGATCTACACCACCTACCATACAATGCTTCGAAGGGAGCCATGTCAACACTTGAGTGGTAACTATTGTTGTAGGCAAACTCAATCAACGGTAGATGGTCGTCTCAATTACCTTTGAAATCTATAATGCATGCCCTCAACATATCCTCTAAGGTTTGAATGGTGCGATCCGCTTTACCATCCATTGGAGGGTGAAAGGCCGTGCTAAGCTTGACCTTAGTACCAAGCCCTTTTTTAAAAGCCTTCCAAAAGTGTGAAGTAAATTGGGTACCCAATCTGAAATAATAGATAAGAGAACCCCATGCAACTTCACTATCTACTTGATGTACAACTTAGCATAGTCTTCCGCCGAAAATGAAACCTTGACGGGAATAAAGTGGGTGGATTTCATCATTCTATCAACGATGACCCAAATAGAATCATGTTGCCTTCTAGTACGAGGCAAACCCACGATAAAATCCATATTCACATCCTCCCACTTCCAAAGTGGAGATATCTATATTTTGGGACAACCCTCCGTGCCTTTGATGCTCGGCCTTAACTTGTTGGCAATTCGGACACTTGGCTACAAAACTCGCTATATCCTTCTTCATACAATTCGACCAATAGACTTCCTGTAGGTCACGATACATCTTTGTGGCTCCCGAATGTATAGAATACTACGAACCATGAGCTTTATCTAAAATTTGCTCTCTCAAGCCATCAACATCTGGAACACATAATATACTTTGGTACATAAACATCTCATCTCCTCCTTGGGAGAAAGCCTCAACAGACTTGTTGAGTACCGATTCTTTCAATTCCATCAATATGGGATCAACCCTTGTTTAGACTTTACATAAACCACAGAGGAGGATTCGGAACCATGACACCACCCTTGGAAAAATCCACTAGTTGGACACCTAAACGGGCGAACCTATGTACATCACGAACTAACTCTTTCTTCTCATCCTCTATATGAGCTACATTACCCATGGACAATCGACTTAGGGAATTCGCAACTACATTAGCTTTGTCGGGGTGGTAAATGACACTCATGTCATAATCCTTTAAAAGTTCTAACCACCTTCTTTGTTGGAGATTCAAGTCTTTTTGGGTAAACACATATTGAAGACTTTTGTGATCGGTGAAAACATCTACATAGACCCCATATAAGTAGTGCCTCCAAATTTTCGAGGCAAATACCATCGCTGCTAATTCGAGATCATGAGTTGGATAATTCTTTTCATGGACCTTGAGTTGCCTTGAAGCATAGGCAGTCACTTTACCATGTTGCATAAGGACACATCTCAAACCCACTCGAGAAGCGTCACATTATACCACAAACCCATCGATACCCTCTGGTAAGGTCAACACTGAAGCAGAAGTAAGCTTGTCTTTCAACTCTTAGAAACTCTTCTCACAAGTTTCTGACCACAAAAAAATATTTTTCTTTCGAGTCAAGGCTGTCAATGGAGAAGCAATGAAGGAAAAACTCTCAACAAACCTCGTATAATAATCGGCCAAACCCAAAAAAATCTAATATCGGTAGGAAGTTAGAGGTCTAGGACAACTCTTGACCACATCCGTCTTCTTAGAATCTACCTCAATACCCTTGCTCGACACAATATGACCAAGGAAGGCAATCGACCTTAGCCAAAACTCACATTTACTAAACTTAGCATATAATTGCTGGTCTATAAGGACTTACAATACAATCCTCAAATGATTCATATGAGCACCCTCACTCCTTGAATAGATCAAAATATCGTCAATGAAAACGATCACAAACAAATCAAGATATTTCCTAAATACCCTATTCATTAGGTGAATGAATACCGCCGGGGCGTTGGTTAAACCAGAAGACATAACTAGGAATTTATAGTGACCATATCTTGTTTGGAAGGCCGTCTTGGAAATGTCAACCCCTCTCACCCTTAGTTGGTGATAGCCCGAACGTAGGTCAATCTTTGAAAAGTAACTAGCTCCTTGTAGTTGGTCAAAAAAATCGTCAATTCTAGGAACAGGATACTTATTCTTTATAGTGACCTTATTCAATTGGCGGTACTCTATACACATTCTAAGGGACCCATCCTTCTATCTTACGAACAATACCGGAGCACCCCATGGAGAGATGCTTGGTTGAATAAAGCCCTTGTATAACAAATCCTTGAGTTGTTCCTTCAATTGTTTTAATTCGGCCGGAGCCATTCGATATAGAGGAATGGATATGGGTTGTGTATCCAGCAAAATATCAATGCCAAAGTCTATTTTGCGTTCGAGAGGAATGCCGGGCAAGTCATTGGGAAAGACTTCGGGAATCTCACTCACCACAGGGACCGACTCTACAGAAGGAGTCTCGGACTCAACATCCATTACTTTTACAATATGGTAAATGGACCCCCTGGAGATCATTTTCCTAGCTTTTAGACAAGAAACGAATTGACCTCTAGGGATGGAATTTCCCCCCATCCACTCTAAAATGGACTCATTTGGAAATTGGAACTTTACTACCCGAGTTCTACAATCAATGGAGGTATAACAATCATGCAACCAATCCATACCCAAAATGACATCAAAGTCTAACATTTCTAATTCTATCAAATCAACCAAAGTGACCTTATGAGACAAAGAAATAGGACAACTCCTATAGACTCTTTTTGCTACAACCGAGTCACCAATCGAGGTAGAAACCGAAAGAGGTTCTTCTAACACATCGAGGAGTATTTCAAATTTCATAGCCACAAAAGGTGTAACAAAAGACAAAGTGGTACCGGGGTCTAATAATGCATAAACATCAATGGAGAAGACTTGTAACATATCGGTCACAACAACTGGGGAGCCCTCTTGGTCACTTCAAGATTGGAGAGCATAAAAGCGGTTCTTCTTGGGAGCATCGGGATTTGAACCACTACTTGGTTGCCCTCTTTTCCTTGAACCTTTAGCATGGGACAATCTCTCACCATATGACCACTCTTCCCACAATGAAAGCAACCATCCGTATCAACAAGGCAATTCCCCTCATGTTTCTTGCCACACTTGGCACAAGTAGGCCTTATCATAGAAGATCCACCACCATTACCTCCTTGAGGCTTAGGGTTAGACACCCTAT
Organism: Solanum acaule; assembly: GCA_036250505.1. Taxonomy (NCBI): domain Eukaryota; kingdom Viridiplantae; phylum Streptophyta; class Magnoliopsida; order Solanales; family Solanaceae; genus Solanum; species Solanum acaule. Next base: position 109,924 of record JAJOOR010085554.1, on the reverse strand, counting down.
CCTTGTTGAACCTAGGAGCACTAGAGGAGCCTTGGTTGGAAAACCTTTTCTTGAACCTTGGTTTACCTTGACCCTCAAACTTACCTTTGGAAGAATTTCCACCATCGGTCCTTGCCTTGTTCACTTCTCCATTCACTTGCTTGAGCTTTTGTTCCTCAATTTGTTCGCCATGAACCATAAGATGTGAAATTTTCATACTTGGGATGAGCATTGCCGAACGACATTCATTAACGACCAAGTCGGATACCCCTATAACAAATTTGTTCATCTTGGCCCTAGAGTCCACCACTAAGGTTGGAGCATACTTAGACAATTGGGTAAACTTATGGAAATAATTTTTCACACTCATATCTCCCTTGCGAAGGTTGATGAATTCTTGTATCTTTCATCCCCTTAATTCTAGGGGAAAAAACCTATCATGGAAGACCGACTTGAACAATTCCCAATCTACTGGGCCCGCTCTTATGGGTATCTCATCCTTCCATTCCTCATACCAAATTTGAGCCACATCCTTCAATTGGTAGGCAGCTAGTTCCGCCTTCTCTTGTGGAGACACTCCCATAGCATCAAGCACCTTAAACACTTCATCAATAAACCCTTGTGGGTCTTCCTCCACTTTGGAGCCATAGAACATGGGGGGATTCATTCTTGTGTTCTCCCTTATCCTTGAAGCGGTTGTACTTGCATTGGGGTTCACATGAGTTATAGTATCCCTTTTGACTTGGGTCATTATGGCTTGGGTCAATTCTAGAAAAGACGTCCTTATTTCCACATTTTTCATAGCCCTCACATCATTAGGAGCTTGAGGACCTTGAGGCTCTTGAGGACCTTGGGGAGGAACTCCCTCATTCACGATCTCCTCTTCCATCCTTCTTGCATTCGTCCCTCTTGTATTCATATCCTATATACACAAGAGAAGGGTTAGGAAAAGGACTTGATAGAGTTAAAACTCTAAGGCATGACTAAAGAGTAATGAAAGAAGTGAAAGTTCCTAAACATCTTATAGCCTCTCATTCATAAGTGTGGTGCGCTTCACACTCATGAACAAGACTCTACTAGACGTGGTTCATGAGATATCATCCTAGAATCATTCTAAACCTTGTGCTCTGATTACCAAGTTTGTCACGACCCGGGCTTACCCCCTAGATGTAACACGGCGTACTTGACCCCGAAGGGGTCTCATAGAAGCCCATAGCACAATCATAAACAAGGAAATAAAAATGATGTGGAAAATTTAAAAACTTTTATAATCGAAGACATTTCATAAATCGAATGGAAGTCTAGACTTTATCTCATAAAACCATCTAATACAATTAAATACAATCTTAGGGTTACAACCCTTTATACAACATAGTCTCGAAAATAGCAAGTAAGAGATGAACTAAAAATGAACAATCCGTCCTCAAACTTGAGGACTCACCAAGCTTGGGAATAGCCAATCCAAACTTTGCTCAAATGAAGGAAATACAACTCAATGCCCGGAACCATGCATAAAACCTTTACAACATGTAAAAAGGGACATTTAGTTGAAATCATGCATTTATCAAGTTCAAAAGCCATCATGCACATTTATGAAGAAACATAAGTCAAACCATATCATAAGCAACCCCAAAGCTATACTAGTGCAATGCAAAGGCAAGATCCCATAACCCTACCATATGCCAAGTACCACTTTTTGGTCACCAATATCATTACATAACATACCTTGACCTCATCATAGCCAATACACATATATATGGAACCATTCATGTTCATACTTGTAGCAAGTAATGTCAATTTAATAATCATACATAACATGCATCTATAACTGATAAGTCTTCATAGCATAAGAGAAACCACCCCATAACCCCTTTATAAGTCTAGTTCTGCAATGTACAAGTGAAGACCCATACCCCCCCTGCACCAAGTAAAACTCAATAAGAAGTCATAAATATAGTTCATATTCATGTTCGTGTTCATATTCTTCTTCTTGTCATATTGGGGAATTTAGCCTTAACCGACATAGACCATGTGAGCTACATGGAATCCGGTGTCATGACCCCACACCAAAAAGAGGTTTCCTACTTGCCTAAGGTAGAACTAACATGTATAGAATTTAGGTGGATCCATTAGCTAAAGACCTATGTGGGCACATAGTTAGGGGATAAGGAGACTGCTACTAGAAACCTGGACTTTCTAATGTAAAAGGTGTCCATCTGATGAGATAACTTACATTGGGAAGCTGGTCTTTCTAACGTAAAAGCTTCCATCTCATTTTCATATCCACTCGGTACTAAGCATAATTCCATTTAAAGTCATATTAAGTCTTTACTTAAATTCATGTCCATGAAAAAATGCACTAGGCACTCACATCAACATGGCATCATAATAGCTCATAGATTCATTAGGTAAGAGTGTCCTTTCAATCTTAGAATCATCAATAGGTGAGTAAACCTTTCACATCATATCTATAGTGAGTTCATGAGAATAGCCTTTCATTCAACACAACAATACTAACATAGGCATAAACATATCATACATAGTCATGTGTAAGGGTTGGGGAGAAAAATCTTACAACCATACCACAATTACACAATAATCAGAAGACCTTCACTTTCTAAGTGAATCATAAGCTTATACACAAATTCTCATAAAGATGTACAAACCCTCATACATTGCCCTTCAAGGGTCATGGATCACAATCAACCCAACCATATACAATTACTACATAATATAGGAGGAATTTCATGATTCAATAACTCAATTAACATAAACATATTCAATTGACATACCTATAATATCAACCAACCCAGATCATCAATTCATGATTTATCAGTATGGCGGAATCATGGGTCTATGGGGATTTTTCATTATAAAACAACAATACTTCATTAATCCAACCATAATTCATCATAACCAACTATAATCAACCATAAATAAACAATTGAAAACGTTTTGGAAGGAGACCCATGTCATAGATTCAAAACCCTAGATATTGGGGAAATTGAAATCTTGAAAACCAACTTTTGAGGGGACTCTGTGGGTGGAGACTACCCATAGATGAAAGTCATTCATACCTTGATTATAGATCCCCAAGAAATTTGAGGAATATCCTTTGAAATCCACAAACTCTAGTTCCAATGGCTCCTTTCTTCTTCCTTGAGTTTAGAGAGTGAAATATTGAGAGAAGAGGATGTTTTTGATTTGATTTGGGTGTTTGTGAATAATGACTTAGTCTTGTGAATTTTGACTTAAAAATAACTTATGTAGTACCCCTAAAAATACCCAAAACAACCCCACTTTAATTGGACTAAAAATAAAATGACCCAACTAACCTTTATTTAAGTCACCTCGTCAGGGACCACGAGCCACCTTCACGAGCCGTGGTATGGACCACGACCCGTGATCCTGCACGTGAAGGTGAGGTAGTGTCCTTGATTTTTGAGCAGAAGGCTCATTTGCCTAAGGCATCTTCATGATCCCCTTCACAAGTCGTGGAGTGCACCACGATCCGTGGTCACACTCGTGAATGGTGAGGGAGTAGCTAGGTTACTTTGTGCTCTGAAGTCACCATGCCCAAGTCTCCTTCATGAAGGGCTCCACAAGCCTTGGTCAAGACCACGAGCCGTGGTCCCTTCCGTGAAGTTGAGGAAGTGGCTATGCCAAAGGGCAGCCATTTTTCCATGGCCAATTAGGCTTCATGAGCCTCCTTCACGAGTCGTGATAAGGACCACGGTTCGTGGTCCACCTCATGAAGGGTGAGGTGGTGTGCCTAGGGTAGGGGCAGCCTTGGCCTTTGGCCTTGGCATGACCCCTTTTCCTTGGCACTTGCCTCTTGGCTTTGACCCTTGTAAACCTCATTTCACTCGTAAATGACTTATGAACATTTGTGGAGTCATTTTATGACCTTTACCTTTACGTTTAGGCTCTAGTTCAACCTACCATTTTTCGGATTGTTATATCGGTGTGGCATGTCTTTTCTTGACACCTTTGGTCTAGCCATTCTTGCAAAACAACGTAGAAAAACATTAGACAAAATTGAAGAAAAGTGCAAAAAAATTAGGTGCAGAAAGACTTGCCGAACCGTTCGGCGAACCGCCGAGTGACCTTGACGAGCAATATCGGGCTCGCCGAAAGTACCAGCACAAAAATTCTCAAAAAGCAAGACACGTCGGCCATGTTCAGGGCTATTCGGTGAGTCGCCAACACCAATCGATGAGTTAGAAGTAGCTCGCAGAAAGATACAGTGTATTTTAAGGGTTAGGGGTGCAGAAAGGGCGATCAAAAAGGATTTTTGGTGAGTCACCGAGTGAACTCGGAGTGCTCAGGCATCTCGCCGAAAGTTACAAAATAAACTCAACCAAAATTGGAAATTAAGGGCGATCTGTGAGGGACTTTGGCGAACCGTCGAACCAATCGGCCTGCTCGACTTAGCTCACCAAATCGTCCAACGTGCCAGTTTTCAACCCCAAGATTCAAAATCAAGCTTGCTGCCCATGAAAGTAAAATTAAACACAAATACCATTCAATTAATACTAGACCCATACTACCCATATCCTCGGGGTACTCAGACTTCCCATTGATTTGGCCAAAATTGGCCATTTGACGACTTTTGCTCTTAAGAATGACGTCAAGTGCTCCATCATTGGGAAAAATATGTCATTTAGTACAATTTGGGGTTACTTAGACTTCACCCCACTAGACCCAACACAAACATACCCTAACCCAACAATTTAGACTCGATTTTACAAGCAAGAACATGTGAATAGATCAATTTAAAGCACTTAGGCACCCATTTTAATCCATTACAACCAAACAAATAGTTAAACACGATTATAACAATTACCCAACACAAAACAACAAAAAATTTATCTATTGCATTTTATTTTAACAGCAAATTTCAACTACGTGGTTCGGAAAACCAACCTTTATGCATAATTTTAATTTTCAATAGCTAGTTGGCAAAGTTCCACAATTCCAAGCAACGATTTCGCACAAAAACGCAGGTAACAACAAGGAAATAAGCAAAATCTAAAGTGGGAAGTGAGAGTACGAAATTGAAAATGGGAGAAGTTGAAGGATTTAAAAATTTTAAACCGTTTGGCCTTTAATAGCTTTCAGTTTGCGCTCCCTTCGACGGAGTTAGTCGTGCTCGTAGAACCACTCGGCGATTCGTCGAGTGGTATTTTACCGTGTAGAGTTTTACATAACTCCCATCAATTTAGGGGTTCAAATGACGGACAAAGTCGGGCTCGCCAACCTATTTGGCAAGTCACCAATTGAGCATATAGTCCACCGAGTTTTATCGAGTTCCCCTTCAAGCTTGGTGGCTCCAAGACAGTCCAAATCGGGGCTCACCGACCTGTTTGGCGTGTCACCAACTAGACTTTGGCTCGCCAAACAACTTATTTTCCAACTCTATTAACTTTTCAACCTACACAATCAACACCCACTTTTCAAAATAAAAAACTAAAGCATTAAAAACTTGGGTTGCCTCCCAAGAAGCGCCTTAGTTAACGTTGTGGCATGACGAAAGTACCCATTTACAGATCATTCTTCGGGTTTGCCAAGGTATCACTTGGAAGGCCCCATTTTGGCCTTGGGTTCAAATGAGAAGAAATTTGACCTATTTCGGTCTCCAACTGCTTGATTGACAAGAATGGGAGGTGACCATTTGATTAAGTGTAGAGACATCCTCCTTCATCTCTTTCAGCACTTTGTCCGACCCTTCAACTTTATTGAGAATACGTGAAAGCATATCTTCCATACAGTCATTTTTAGACTCCTTGGGAGTTTGACGCTCGTGGGGTGGGACATATCTGTCCTTGTCACCCTCTCTTGCCTTCCAAGTGGCATTACGATCACGCCATTCTCTATCACGGTCTCTCCATCCCTCATCTCTATTCCAACCCGGCCTTGGATAGTTTTGCCTATATCCACCTTCTTGATCGGCTAGGAAGTTCACTTCCTCGTTTTAAAGTGCTTCAAAATGAGCTTCTTCGAGATTCCCTCTAGCAACACCCACAACATTAGCACTCTTTGCACCACTACCCATCACATTTTCGCCAATATATCTAGTTGGGTTATCATTTTGGCCATGTTTTGGTCCCTCTCATAATCCTTTTCGATATGCTCTTTTCTCATTCTAAAAGTGAGAGGGGACACTTGGTCCTCACGAATATACCATGCTCTGTGTATCTTGGTCATGCCATCAAGGAGTTGAGATGCTACTTCATAGGGATGTTGCATTATACCACCGGGAACAAATTGATCAGCAACTCCTTTGTTCACCAAGTCAAGGCTCCTATAAAAGTATTGTAGTAGCATATTATTGGAAGTTCGTGAGTCGGGCATTGAAGTACCAACTTCTTAAATCTCAGCCACGTCTCATGGATAGGCTCACCCTCCAAGCATTTGAAACCTTGGATGTTGTCTCTAAGTATCATCATCTTCAATGGGGGAAAGAATCTCACAGAGAATGCTGTAGTAAGTTCATCCCATGAAGTGATGGAATCCCTTGGTAACTCAGCCAACCATTTTGTAGCTTCACCTATTACAGAGAATGGGAACAACCTAAGACAGATTGATTCTTGTGATATGTTCTTGAATGAGAGCGGATCACAAATATCCACGAAGTTCCTAATATGCTCATGAGGGTCTTCATGTGCCAACCCTTCATATAACCCTTTCATTTGGAGAAGCTATATCATTGTGCTCGTAACATGGAAGATCGCATACCCAAAACAGGGGGTAGAGGAATTGCACCAACACCACACAATTGAATTGGGTCATTCACATCATTAAGGTTCCCAATATAGTCTTGGTGTTCCACTTGGTTACCATTGCTCCCGTTTACGCTCATCTCTTCCTTTGTTTTAACACAAACAACACAAAACCAAAAACTAAAGTAAGTCGATTCAACTACAATAAAAAAGATCACAATTCAACTTCAATAAAAGAATTTCAAACAACACCACTCCCCGGCAGCGGTGCCATTTTGATTAACGTTTCAAGCACACCTCATCCAATTCTAGGTGCAACTGATCGTTAGTCATTATAAAACCAAACAAAGAGTTGGGGTCGAACCCATAGGGAGCGATACGTGTTCAAATTAAGTTATGAAGTACAAATTTGGTCTAATTAGCTATATTAATAGAAATTATTGAAAAAGACATGTAAAAAAGTCTAAAAGGGGTGACACGAATGTCAGATGGAGGTTTTTTGGTTTGAAATTATCAGCTACAATGCAATCACACAAAACTGAAATAGCAATAAAGAGAGGATCTCAGGATGTGATCGATTATAGGAAAATTTATCTATATGGGTAATTGTAACTACTGATAAATAGCTAAATATAAGTGGGTAGGGTAGAATATGAGTGAAATAGTTTTCTCTCGAACAACTATCCTGATTCAAGTGATTTCTTTCGAACATCAACAAGCATAGCAATTAAGAACATCCCACACCTTAATTTATCTACTCTCTCAAGCTAGATGGGTAGGATTGGGTTTAGGATTCACTCTCTCGAGCTAAATCCTTATCAACCTAATACCTACAAACCATTAATCAAATGCCTTGGTTCCAAAACCTTTCTTTCGAGCAAGCTAAGAACACAAAATTAGAACTTCATTTGCAACTACAATTTAAAATTCCGCTGGTGATTAAACCCACTTCAATAAAGCACTTAAACTAGTAATTGCTAATACCCATAATCTAATTCAACCCATAATCATATGATCACACCCCAAGAATTGGGGTTTTATCCACACATCATAAAAATAAGGAAACAATTACCAAATACATTCGCCATGATCTAGGTAAATGCTCCCAAGTATTTACAATGATCCAAATTGAGGAATTTAAGCAATCCACTTGCCAAATCTCAAAATTGCGTCACAAAAAGCTTCAAAGTTTACAGTGGACCTCTAAAACTCAAAAGAAAGCTCTCCTGAATGATAGCAAGATACTCAAATTACAGTTCAAAATTAAATTTATAGTTGCCCCAAAATTTGGCCCGAAAGTCCACTAGGTGAGATAAGTCAGGCTCGCCGAGTGGTTTGGTGATCCGCCCTTTGCTCTCTTCCATCGTCATTATGCGTTTGGTTCTCAACATCCTCAAATCCTGTAACTTTGGGCGATCCATCTTGTCATCGTGAAACTGATCGGAGATTTGCCGACTGCCCAATCCTTTTGCCGACTTGGTCTCTTCCCTCACGCCTGGCACACTGAAACTTTAGGCGGGCTGAAGAGCCACTCGATGAGTCACTGAGTGGTCTTGGCGATCACCAGGGTAGTCTTTCTTCACTTCTTCAGCTTTTTATGCTCATTTTTGCCTGTTAGTGTCCTTTCCTTGCTCCTTAGCTCATACACATGAAAATAAAGGTCTTGACATCAATTTGTAGAATAGATTAGGCATTTGAGGACACTAATACTATCAAAACAAAGCCCTAAATGAGTCTAAATCTCGACTCATCAAGATTCGACATCCATAGTCCCCGATGAAATTTATAGGGCCGCTAGGGTTCTATACGCCATGTTATGCCTAGTGTATGTGTTGGGTCGTGACAATCACGAAAATATGTTCAGTATCTTTGACTTGGCTTTGCATGATCTAATATCGCTCTTGTCTAGCTCTGCTCTACTATATGTTTTTTCAAGAAATGCCACGGGAATCATGACAACTGTACCTGTGACTGAAAAGGTCGGTGATATTGTAGGCCTAACTCATGGGTCTCCCTAGGTTCTAACATCCATGTTATTGCCAACTTCTCTCTCTTTTGGTTCTGACATAACTAGTAGATTTGGCATAATAGCAAACACTGTTGTTGGACCTAACTTGTCTCAAACAGTGGATTCGCCAAGTCTTTGATCAAGGCACCAACTTTTTATTTACTGGCATCAGTAGGACGTTCAACTACTTGTCTACCTAAAACGTGAACATTATCGCACAATCTCCTTATCAGACAAGGAAAGGGAAGACCAAGTTTTTCATTCAAATTGTGATCCCTCATTTTAGTGGCAATTAGTCGACCTGGATTCAATGATTATCAGTCCATGATATAAGCTATCTAAGATGCCTGTAAGGGAGAGATTTTGTGTTGCATTAACTTTCGGCCTCAACTATGCACGAACCACAACCCAACAAAATTTGACTTGTAAAGTCAAAGAGGCCTTTGTGATATGCAACCTCGAGTTGGTTATCCATTGTTCTTCCTCACCCTATGTCGTGATCAGCCCATCAATCCACAACATTATACATTCTCACATTCTAGGATCACTCATCTCATATGCATTTATCACCATAGGGTAATGATGCTCTTATAGTCCAACCTCAGTAGGTGCAGCGAAGTCCAAACCATGCTGAAACCTGTTTATAGTTGCCTAAGAAATGTCTACAATCACTCCACGAAATCGTATCTGATCTAGTGGTGCTGGTTGGAGCTCTGCCTCTTTCTTTATCTTTAGTATTTTGGTTCAGTTTTCGGTATATATTTTCATATTTTAGGTATTTTGATTCGATTATTGTTATGTGTTTTTTGTATTTTTTAGTATTTTGGTTTAATCGAAATATATTAAATTATAATATATATTAATATTATATTAATTATTAATAATAAATAAAATGCAAACTTAGGTTAGGTTTTCAACATTTCTTTTTCACTTTTTATTTGAAGTTCCGAGTCCCACATCTGCTGCAGGATCTTTTTTTGGACCATCGACCACTGCGACCAGGGCAGCCGACCATCGATTTTCAACAACTCAAGTTAGCCAACCAACAATTTCACTAGTTCAGTAAGCCATCGATTTCAGCAAGTCAAAAAACCACGCCACCAGCGAGCCAACCAGCTTCTTCCCTCCATCTATTTGATTATTTTTTCTGTTTTCTTGATTTCTTCTTTGTTTTTGTTATTCTTTCCGATTTTCGCTTTAGTTAGTGTGTGAACTGTGAAATTAATTTTTTTCTTATATAGATGGCATATCAAAATCAGTTAAATGTGATTGTGGCTAATAAAATTCGTATAAGTATGGCTGGTTCTACGCATAATAAACCTACTTGTAGCAATAAGGCGTCAATTGGCACAAAGAAACCAAAAAAAAAAAGAAAATACATTGACCCTAGCTCTACTGTTTGGCAACCCTTTGATTTTTTCTTTTGAAAATGGTGGTAAAGCAAGGTGTTTACATTGTAAACCAAACTATGCTGCTAATACATCTAGAAATGGAGCAAGTGGACTGAGACAATATTTGACTAACCGATGTGAAGTGTATAATCCCCCACCTGCTGCACCTAATAATCAAATATTGTTAAAAATTCAAACTAACATTTCTTTGATAGAGAATTGGGAATTTGAGCAAGAAGTAGTTTAGGAGAGTCTTAGTTGAGATGATAATTTTGGATGAACAAACTTTTAGCTTTGTTGAAAAGGAAGGCTTTCAAGAGTTTATGAGTAAAGTCCAACTTTTGTTTTGCATTCTTTCTCATAGAAGCATAACAAGGGATTCTTATGAAGTTTATGGTGAATTGAGAATGAATTTTTAAAAGTCTTGTGGAGAAATAAAACCAAAAATTTATCTTACAACAAATACATGGACTTCGGTGCAAAGAATCAATTATATGTGTTTGACTACTCACTTTATTGATAGGAATTGGGTGTTTAATAAAAGAATATTGAATTTCTGTCCTATCACTGTTCATAAAGGTGAGCACATGGCAGAGTCTATTAGTAATTGTTTCCTTGATTGAACTTGGACAATGTCTTCACTATTACGATTGATAATGTTTCTTCAAATAATGTGGCAGTTTTAGAGTTGTCCAAAAAAATTAGATATGTGGGGAACTAATACGATGGATGGTGAGCATATCCATGTGAGATGTATGAATCATATATCTAATCTAATTTTGCAAGATGGTTTGTAAGAAATTGGTCCTTCTATAAAACGGGTGAGACAAATAGTGAAATATGCTAGATCATCTTCTGCATGGACAAGACACTTTTTGAAGTGTGTTGAAATGAAAAAGATAGAATGTGATAAAATTTATCTTTAGATGTGCCTACTAGGTGGAATTCCACCTATTTGATATTGGACATGACATAAAAGTTTGAGAAGACTTCTGAGAGGTTTGATCTTTATGATGGTAACTTTAATTCTTTTCTTGGTACTGATGTTTGTGAAGATGGAAGTATTGCAGGTTCAATTCAAAATGAGGATTGGGTTAATATGAGGAATGCCACAAAGTTTCTTAGAAAATTTTATGAGCTCACTTTGAAAGTTCAGGTTCATGGTATGTTACTTGTAATGTTAATTTTGAGGATATAAGTGAGATTGATGTATATTTGAAAGCATGTAGGACAAGTGATGATGTTGATTTACGTAAAATGGCTTCGCAGATGAAAGAAAAGTTTAAGAAATATTAGGGTACTCCTGAAAAGATGAACAAATGTTTTTTATTACTTCTGTTTTGGAACCTCACAATAATTTTGTGTATGTTAGTTGGCTCTTGAAGAATTACTTGGGGAAAAAATGGAAAGATAGTGAATAATGAAGTAGATCTTTACTTGAAGAAATTGTTTGCCTTCTATGGCTTTGAGTCATATGATTCAGCTAACTGTGATACTTCTCAAAATGTCAAAACAAATACTTTGAGAGTTAAATGTTACATGAAAAAACAAAAACGAAGATTCTGGAAGTTTAGGTGTTAAATCTAAGTTGGATAGATATCTTCTTGAAGACCAAGAGCCTAAGGATTTTGGTATTTTAATTTTGTTGAAAGTTAATTCTCCTAGATTTTCTATACTTTCACACTTGTCTCGATATGTATTGGCTATTCCTATATTGAGTGTGGCATCAAAATATGCATTTAGCACCGGTGGTCGTATTCTTGATCCATTTAGAAGTTCATTGACTCCCATAAATCTGCAATGCCTTATTGGTGTCCAAGATTAGCTTAAACAAGTAACTTATCCTATTTGTGTTGAAGAAAATTTGGAGTTTCTTGAAAAAATTGAACTTTGTAAGACTTTGTATTTTTATTGGGAAAAAGGTCCGAAATATATCTAAACTTAGATCGAAATTACTGTAACAATACATAACTTTGGAAAGGACCTTTTACCCCCTACACTATTTAATAGTGTATTTTAAAGTTCTATATGTTCCCACGTGCACATCATAAATATTGCATCACTATAAATAATAATGTGTCCATGTGTGCACATATATACCTTTAAAATACACTATTAAATAGTGCAGGGGGTAAAAAGTCCTCCATAAAGTTTGGTATCGTAACAACAATTTTTGCCAAAGTTGGAGTATTTTTCAGACCCTTTTCCCATTTTTATTTGTTTACAAAAATAAAATACTTATTTTGTTGTATGACAGATTTGATTTCATTATTCTTAGAGATGGAAAATAGTGGAATAAACTGTTGTATTATTGATCTATTATTGCAAGTTTCAAGTAGTTAATAGTGGTGAGTTCAATTCGTTATTTATTTAATTATATGATTTTTAAACTTTAAAAGTAGTATTCTAAGAAGTGCAAAAGAGAAACTCCCGAATCAAGCAGGCACTGTCACCAGAGCAAAGGGTAAAGCCAATCAAAATATGATGACCTCCCATAATGTTTTTAATGATTAGCACGTTATCATGGAATATTAGAGGGGTGAAATCAATGACAGCTTTTGAAAGATTGAAATTTTTATCCCAAATTTATAAAACTCAGTTTATTGCAATTCAAGAACCTTTTGTACAAGCTAATAAAAAAGAGCATTACAGAAGAAACTTAGCTTTTGAGGGATGTTTGGTAAACTGCAATGGTAATATTTGGTTCTTTTGGGCTACAAGATTTACTGTTATAGTAGTCATGAATGATGAAAAACAAATTACTGTTAAGTTGTCCAACACTTCCTCCAAAAAGATCTTTTATTTCACTTTTGACTTTGCCAAATCAAAACACCACCTCAAATCAAAACACCACTTAAGAACACCTTTATGGGTTAGCCTACAACACTGCAGTAGTCTTATAAATGGGCCTTGGTGTATTAATGGGGACTTTAACATGATTATGAGCCTTGATGAGAAGAAGGGTGGGAAACCCCATCAAATAGAGAAAATTTGGGATTTTATAACATGTATGGATGATTGTGGCATGGTAGATGTTGTTTCTACAGGTTTCAGATTTACTTGGTGCAACACCAGGGGTAAACCTTACAAAATTCAGAAAAGACTTGATAGAGTATTCTTTAATCACCAGTGGACAAACTTGTTTTCCAGTGGTGACATAGAACACTTGGCAAGCATGGGCTCAAATGATACTCCTATGTTGATTAAATGTTTTAGTTCTAACTTTCGAGGGATTAAATACTTTAAATTCCTCCAATTTTGGACAGAACAACCTGAGTTCAAAAATGTAGTTCAAGAAGCTTGGGGCGTGGAATTCCAGGGGAACAACATGTGGAAATTTCAATAGAAACTCAAGAATTTAAGTAGAAAGTTGAGCATCTGGTCAAAGGAATACATTGGTAATGTATTTGATCCCATGAAGGATTGAGAAACTACTATGAAAAAATTGGAGGCTGATTATATTGAAAATGAAATTGATAATCTCAGGGAACAATTCCACAAGGCTCAAGCTGAACATACTAAATGGCTCAAGTTTGAAGAATCCATTCTTAGACAAAAGGATAATATTAGATGGCTTGAAGAAGGAGATGCTAATACCAAATATTTTCATGCAATTATCAATGAGAAAAAAAGGAGACTGAATATTCAGAGGATTCAAAACAGGGAAGGGCAATGGATTAATGGTGATGATGATATCTCTACAGAGGTTGTTAATCACTTTACTCAACTATTTCAAGAAGATGGTGAACCTGAGCTTCAGTATATTGATTGTCTTGATCATAGTATTGATCAACATGACAATATTATGTTATGTTCCATGCCGCAAGAACTTGAGATCCGAGAAGCACTGTTTGCTCTTAGCCCTAACTGTGCACCTGGCCCCCATGGGTTCAGGGATTCTTTTTATCTAAACTGTTGGGACATTATCAAGGAGGACCTACTAAATGTTATTCAAGATTTTTTTAATGGGGCAAATCTTACCAAATTTTATACAAGCATCTGCCTCATTCTTCTGCCAAAAGTGGAAAATCCTTCATCTTTTTGTGATATGAGACCTATAAGCCTTAGTAGCTGATCCAACAAGATCATTCCCAGAATTTTGAGTACCAGGCTAAATCTTTTATTACCAAAAGTCATCTCAGAAAATCAGTTAGGTTTTATTAAAGGAAGATCGATCACAGACACTATTCTTTTAGCCCAGGAGATTATCCATGCTATTAATAAGAAGACTTGGGGTGGAAATGTGGTGATCAAACTTGACATGGCAAAGGCTTACGATAGGGTCAATTCGAATTTTCTAATCGCTGTTATGAGAAAGTTTGGGTTTGCTGAGAAATGGATCGATTTGGTTTGGAGATCCATCTCTAATGTTTGGTACTCAGTCTTAATAAATGGTGTCAGGAGAGGCTTTTTCCATTCTACAAGAGGTGTTAAACAAGGAGATCCTCTTTCTCCTTCTCTATTTGTTCTTGAGGCAGAAGGACTCTCAAGGCCACTCAACCAACTACCATTTATTAATCAATTCAAAGGGTTTAGTATGCCATTGGAAGCTCCTCCTATCACTCATTTGGCTTATGCAGATGATGTGGTGCTTTTCTCCTCTTCTAACAAGAAATCCTTAGAAACTATTATTAGGAAACTTCAAGATTATCAAAAATGTTCTGGTCAACTGATTGACATTGATAAAAGTTGTTTTTTGGTTGGTAAAAATGCCACTACCAATCAGATTTTGCGAATCAAGGATATTACAGGGTATATGCAAGAAAAATTACCTATACCTTATTTAGGATGCCCCCTATACATCGGTAGACAACTTACCACCTATTACGGGGATATGGTTAATAAAATCATTAAAAGAATTACGGGCTCGCATGGAAAATATTTATCGCAAGGGGGAAGATATGTTCTTATGAAGCACGTGTTACATTCTCTTCATATTCACTTATTGTCTGTGGTAGAGAACCCCCAAAAGAAATATTTGACGAAGTGGAAAGACATATGGATAGATTCTTTTGGGGTTCCTTAGAGGGTAAACAAAAATATCACTGGAGTGCTTGGGACAAGATGACTTATCCAAATGATGAAGGAGGCTTGGGACTTAGGAGACTTCAGGATGTCAGTGAAAGCTTATATATGAAAAGATGGTGGAAGTTCAGAACCACCTACTCTTTATGGTCCAAATTTCTCAATTCCAAATATTATAGGTTCATATCTCCTATTGCTAAGCCGATTATGCCTACTCAATCTCTCATTTGGAAGACAATGCTTAGAAGTAGAGATAAGATGGAAGAAAGGATCTTGTGGAAGATTAATGGTGGAAATACGAATCTCTGGTGTAATAATTGGACTAACATGGGAGCGGTGGCTCATATTATTAACCTCCAAGACCCACCTATGAATTCTAAAGTTGTCGATATTATAAAACATGGGGTATGGAATATTGAACATATGCATTTTCCAGAATTCTTAGCTGAGCACATTCTTTCATTGAAAATAGGGGAGCAGGACACAACTGACATTGCTATTTGAACTCCTAGCAACAAAGGAAATTTCTCAATGTCTACTGTATCGAACTTAGCAAGGAAAATAAAAGAAAAGTTCCCTTTACTTATGAGAATCTGGAATAAGTTTATACCATTTAAGATGTCTTTTCTTTTGTGGAAGCTCCTGAAAAATAAGTTGCCTTTTAACGACATCCTTCCCAAATTCAAGAAGTATTTAGCATCCAAATGCTTTTGTTGTAGAATCCCTCAAAGTGAGACAATTCAACATACTTTCATGGGCGGGGAAATTGCAAGCATTCTATGGAACCACTTTGGCAGCCTCCTTGGTATCATTTGGGAAGATATTCGTATCCGAGTATTTCTAAAAAAATGGTGGAGCCTCAAACCTTATAATTCCATTCACCAAATATTCTTACAAAGCACACCTATTGTACTTTGTTGGGTAATTTCGAATGCTAGATGTGCAGAAAGGTATGGAAACACCAAATGCTCAATTAAAAGGATTAAGTACCATATATTATCACATATGAAATGGATTTTGAACAAGATTATGCCCTATAAGACTTGGGGGTCGGATTGGTTTTATATTTGCAATCAAATGATGCTTCTAGTACCAAGAATTGACTACACGGTTGTAAAGTGGGACCAGCCTAAAAGGCCTTGCTTTAAGTTAAATACGGATGGCAGCAAGATGCAAAATAGTCCAGCGGATGCAGGAGGTATTTGTAGAGATTCTCATCGGAATATTGTCATGGCTTTCTCATCTTCCTTGGGTAATGACAGTAGCAATACAGCTAAAACCAAGGCTGCTCTTTATGGGCTGAAATGGTGTGTTCAAAACGGTATTAACAACCTTATTTTGGAAGGATATTTTATGTTAATTATCAACATGATAAAAGGCAAAGTTCTTCCACCTTGGCACCTGAAAGATACTAATACCGAAGCTCAAAAGTTGGTGAAAAAGATCAATTGTCAATTCCAACATTGTTATCGAGAGGCCAATCAAACTGCAGATGCATTGGCCAAATAGAGCATCCACCATCAAGACCAAAATTTCTTTACCATGGAGGACTTACCACAAAATGCGAGAGGCCCTTATATAATGGATCAAGCACAAATGCCCTCACTAAGATTCAAGCACAAGAATTTTACATTTTGGTAACTAAAATCATTGTTAATAACTAGCTGCTAGTTGTTCAGGTCTATTTTGCATCTATGATTTGGAGGCAAAGATAAGAGTATCCACCTCCTTGTATATGTTTGGTGCTGCATTTTGGGATTAATACAACATCCAGGCTCTATTGGGAAATTGAATAAAAAAAATTAATTGTTAAATTGTTAGTGCATTTTTGGCTTTATTATTATTACTTGTTAAATGCCAAGTATAGTTGGCCAGATTGCTAGTCATTACTAAATATTTGATAAATAGTAATAGCTTAAGGAATTTGGACCACGAAAGCATAGTAGCATACCATAGAAGTCAAAACTAAAGCACCAAAAAAATTCATCACTTTATATTTAATAGAGTACTAGCTTTAAGACTTTAAAGACCACTTTTTTTTAGCCCATTGATTTGAAATATCAAACAAAAAAATTGGAAAATTTTAAATTTTAAATTTTAAAAAACCCAGTAAGAAGGCCTATAAAAAAAACTGAACTAACAAATACCGATCCGAATTAACAAAAATTGAACCGAACCAAAATAATTTGGTTCAGTGATCGGTACAGCTATTGCAAGAATGAAAACTCAAAAAAAAGAAAAAAATCAAAACTAAACCAAATTACCGAATGCCCAACTCTAGTTCAATAATGAAGCACCATATGATGCGTAGAACTCCCGTATTAGATACCTCACATAATGCCCCGACTACCTAGTCATCCATTCAAATTTATGCCTCTTGAACAAGTCTTGGATCTTTGGGATGGTGGTCAAGTTATTGTCACTAACTCTAATTTCAGGCACATTAGGTCTCTTGCCTATGTTGCTCAACATTTTGGATATTCCAGAGTCAATTTTTTTTTTTAGAACCTGGGACTTCCCATGTGGCTCTAATAACTACAACAAGTTGAGGCTAGATAATTGGGTCTGTTACTCTTTGTTGAACAAACCTCTCAATAGTATCCCCACTACCCTCATTGGCACTATTTACACTGTCCTCCTCCTCATCACCCCTAGCATAAGTTGCATTATCTACAGAGGCATTGGATTTATCTCCGGACATATTTGACCTCCCTGAGTCATCTCCATCCTCTTCAGACTTGGACGGAGTGGCTTCTTTCTATTCAACTGATTTGGCTGTTGAGATCTAATCATTCGGGGTTAATGTGGTTCAAAACTTTGTCACACAATGGGCTTCTGAGGCACTCGAGTTTTCATTGTTCGAGCCTAATTTTGGAGGACTAGAGAGTGAAAGGTACAGTTGTGACATATTGCGCCTAATTTTTTCCATTTTACTTGTGAACAGAAGAGTTAGCACTTGGGTACAATTTAAAATGACTACACTAATGAGAACTCAGACTTCCCCTGTGCAATTATACAATAGTAACGATTTCCCTTAAGAATGTCTTCACTTAATCTGTCATTGACAAATACAACTTAGTCTAAAAAACATAAAATATGTTTGAGTTTAATATATATTCTCTATATTTTATACACGGGAGTCTATACAATTCATGAAATTGTTCACATTTCATACAAGCTTCTGTTAATGGTGCTTTAGGAAGTGATCATGTAGGTGTGGTTCATGAGAGGTCTATCGTTCTGTGGTGAGGTGTACATACCATTAAGCCTATCATTGAGTTACACTTAAACAAAAGTTCACAGGTTATTCGATACCCATCTAATAACTCGACTTACAACAAACGAAAACACAAAATTGATGACACCCAAGCATTTTATGTACACAAATACGCCGAATGTGAAAGGTAGACTCGAACGGTCTTACCGTATTAAGTTAAAACACCTGAATCCTAGAGCAAGAAAAGGTGAGGTGAAACATGATTGACAACTTGCTGAATAAGCTCGACGAGCCTGATTAACGTTGCCTAATGGGTAGGGTATTGACTTTTGGATCAAATTTGGGGAAACTATAAATAGTTCAAAGGATAGAGAAAAATTGGTGGAACAGGTGAGTAGCAATAATTTTGGTGTATGAACAATTGAAGAGAAAAACACTTTACCTTGTGAAGAAGACTTTCTAGTTTTTGTGGTTTTCAACTTTGGTATTGAAATTGACAAATTGAAGTTGAATTCAAAATGAGTTTTATTTTAATTGCTTAATGTAATGTTACCGTGGATGCTTTCATGAAAGTCATATTTTTATTGTCTTTTCTGATGGGTGGCTAAAACCCCAAGATCTAGGAGTGGAGTTATTGGATTGGGTGTTGATTGAATGTTGTTGTTGTTGTTGTTGTTGTGTTATGCTCTGTTTTGATGTTGTTCATACATTAATTTGGGTTAATTAGCATGGGGTTAACTTGTGGGTTATTGTTGCAAACTTAATTCCTTCCGATCTCCGATTGATATTCGAAATAGATTGATTGGAGTGGGTAATTAGAATTTAGGTTTGATTTCTATAACTTGCTTGAAAATAAAGATTACGGGCCGGATTTAATTGCCCTATTTTTAAATCAAAAGAGAGAATAGAGTAAGGTATTGAGTTGTTTAGTATAGCATATATATGAGACCCAAAGGAGATTCTATGCAAGGATTCTATCAGATCAAAAAAATATTAGCGTCATTGAAGATGACATAGCCTATTCATGAATTTTCAGCACTATAGAGCAACAATATTACCCTTATGTCACATTGATTTCCAATTCCTGCACCCCTATATTACTTGTTGCTTCTTGAACTTTTCAAAATTTTAGTTTAATTGTGACCTTTGACAATAAAGTATTTTTTTGTCAAATTGGTGGATTCATCAACCCACTAGTTTTTACTATTACAAATGATTGATTTTACAATACAAATTTATGGATATAATTCTCTAGGATATATCATTCATTCTGGGATTCAACCCCAACTCTTAGTTATGTATTTATATCAACGACGATCGATGTCTCTTTTAATTGGGTTTAAAAAGTAATTTGTGCGCTATCCAAAATAACATCTCTGCAGGGGAATGGTGGTTGAGAATTCTATTTGAGAAATAAGTTTTAAAATTTGCTTATTGGTAGTTGATTGTTGCTTTGTGTTGTTTATGGCTGATTATCAGGGATAATACAATGAGTGACCATGGTAGTGACAATGATAGTAATTATGGTAAAAACGACAACATGAGTGATTTGAATGATATGCATGTGAATATTATTCAAACCAAGAGAGCCATCTAGATACCTCCCACAGTCGGGAGGGTTGTGTTTCATGTAACTGGGACAATGCTACAATTTCTCCAACTAAGAGGATTTCTTGGGGGAGTAGCTCATGAAGATCACCATGAACACCTTCAAATTTTTTTGGAGGTGTGTGTACTGTTTGTGCTGAAGAATATCCCTAAAGAGTCTGTGAGGTTGAGCTTATTCCTATTCTCTTTGACGGATGAAGCTACAATATGGTTGGCAGAGTAACCAACTAACTATATCATGTCGTTGGAGAAGTTTACTAAAGCTTTCTTGGAGAGATTCTTTTTCCCCTTCAAGTTGGTGAAACTTAGAACCCAAATCCAAAATTCAAAGCGCATTGGAGGCGAACCGATACGTTAGACTTGGTTGCGTTTCAAGAAACTACTTTTGCAATGTCCAACACATGGTGTTCCAAACAATTTGCTGTTACAATAGTTCTATTGCGGCCTCGACTCAGACAATAAATGTGTGGAGGACTAATGAGGCAGCCGTATGAATTAGTAGCTTTGTTGCTAGACGACATGAAATACCGAGCATAACATACTAGAAAAAGTACGTGTTTACTCTACAATTGAGCATGATCAAAGAACATCTCCACATGGACAATGAACAAGATGAAAACATGGCTAAAATGATGACCCAACTCAATTTGTTATCTAAACATGTCATGGGAGGTGGACTTAAATAGGTAAATGCGATTGGAACTAATAGTAGGAAGTGTCTGGATGAAGCTAAGTTCGAGGCATTATACAATGAAGAAGTTCAATATCTGGGAAATCAAATGGGGGTTCTCGCCCAAATTACCAAAGATAGGGTGGGAACCAAGGTGGGAACAGGGATCTAAATAATGGTTGGAAAGATTGACGAGGTGGAAATTGGAGTGATAGGGAGGCTGACAAAGATACATATGTTCCTCCTTATGATCGTCCATGACCAAATGACCTAGTAGGCTATAAGGAAACCAAACCGAAGAAATGCTTACAAGGATCTTCAACAAGGTTGAAGGGTTTGATGAAGGAAATAAAAAATGATTTCTCTACTTTATCTCAAATGGTTACCTCCCATTCGGTTTCAATCAAGTAGCTAGAAACCCAAAAGTTCTAAATTGCCACTCATATCAATCCGATGTAGAAGGGAACGTTTCCTAGTGACACCATCCCAAATCCCAAATATGAATTTTGAGGAAATGAGAACTATATCATGCCACAATGTTAAATAAGGCGCTTATTGTGAGGCAACTCAAGTCTTTACTTTTGTTTTATTGCTTTCAATAACATGTGTCGTGAGTGCATGTAGAAAAGAAGTCAAAAGGAAGGAAAAGGAACATTAGGCGATGCCAAAACCATCTCCGCCATCCACAAAAGGAGTTATGTGGACTCATGCTTGTTCGCCTTTTGAGCAAGAAAATATGGAAAAGTGTGTTGCCCTTTTCGGCAATCTGAGATCCAAAACTTGATCCATCAAAGTACATTATGTGGACATTATTAGGTCCACCAAATAAGACTTCAAGTTTGGTGTTCGTTCATGAATTTTCACCTAGCTTCATTTTCAATTAGTGATCCGCCAAACCCACTCGGTGACGTTAGTCGTGACTGCCGAGTGTGCTTGATATAAAAAAAACCAAGGGTCTTTTCAAATTTAAAAATAAAACCCTTTGCAATTTTTGAGCCCTTATCTTCCCTTTTTCTTTCAATACTTTGTTAGAGTGTTTGACAATCCTTAGTGTGTCATATTTGAGTGCGTGGAGTGCATTTTCTTACAAGATCAGTTGACTAACCGTATTCTCCTCTATTTTCGACTTTCGCTTCCTAGTTGAGGTTAGTTCTGAATATTTATTTTTGCATTTTAAGCTTTAAATTGTGTTTTATATATGGGCTATAGGCCATGTGATGCCTATGCTTGTTTGATTTAGTTGGGTAGTACTAAAATGATTGTATTGAATTGTGCCCATGAATTGAATGTTTGTGTTTTTGCCTATAAAATTCTAAACTTGATTGTGTTGGTTATTGAACACTTCAATTTAGTGGGTTTTAATTGAATTTTATGCGGGTGAAGCCTTAGTAACCCAGTGTTGACCCGATTGCTTGATTTTGCCCAATGATAGACAATGTTATGACTTTCTTAAGGAAAAATCCTCAATTTGAGCAATACTTTGCAATATCTAGGGGGAAGTCTGAATACCCATCAGTAGATAAGAATATGGGTGGACTATAATGATGTTCGTAAACTTGATTTTGTTGTGTATGTAGGTTTGTTTGTAAAAGTTTAGCACTGAGCTGAACACCTTTTGTTCGTCAGGCTTGTCCAAGTTCGCCAAAAAGGTTCGGCGAATCACCCAGTAAGCCCCAGCTTGCCTTCTTGAGTTAGTATGTGACCTTGGCACTTTTCCATTTGGCAAGCTTGTCTTAGGTTGCCAAACCCATGTGGTGAATCGCCAAGTGGGAGTGGACATCGCTTTGATGCCTGTTTCTTTTTGCTTTGCACTGTCAGTTTTGGCAAACTTGTCTTAGACAGCTGAAACAAACTCGGTGAATCACCGAGTTGGAATTGACTCCTCCCATTGTTTTTAAACTCTTTGATATTTGCTTCTATCCAATTTAGTGAGCTCAGTGTAGCTCGCCCATCATGTTAGATGATCAGCCTTCTCAATATGCGAACCTCATGTATTTTAGAACTGAGCTTTCAACTAACCTTCATCAATTCTATGTTTTAATGATTTTTCTTTGAAGGTTATGGCTAAGACAAAAAGAAAGCAGGTGGTGACTTCATATAAGAAATATGATAAAAAGTCTCTTTTTCATCTTCTTTTATTGGAAAAGCAGAAGGGAATAGTTATCAATGAGCCATTAATGAGTCCGAGATGTGGACTCATTTGAGGCTTTATTTAATAGATTTAGTGTCTTCAAATGTTTAAATTGTGCCATAAACTGATGTTAAATCCTTGATTTACAGGTATATGGATTGAGGATCAAAGAAAGGACACTAACATCCAAAAGGGATCAAAACAAACTGAAGAATTGAAGAAAGGCAAGCTTGGTGATCGCCAAGAGCATTTGGTGAATCACCGAATGGCTACTTTTATCGCCTAAAGTTCCAGTGTGCCAACCCTGAGGGAAGAAACCAAGTCGGTGACAAAAAGGAGTTATTGCCGCATCGTCGAGCAGTTCCGCGAAGCCAAGACAGATCGCCCAAAATTATAGACCTTGAGGATGCTAAATGCCAAGGTGAAAAGGCGATGGAAGAGGTCAAAGGGCAGCTCGCCGAGTGGTTCGGCGAGCCCTACTTACTTCGCCAAATGGTCATTTGTAGCTTATTTTTGGCGACTATAAATTAGGTTTTGAACATTTATTTTAGTATCTTTTACATCTATCTTCTATTTTTGGAACACTTTTGTCTATAGTTTTCATAGCTTTGAAGAATTTGAGAGATTCAATTTGGAGAATTTGGAAGTGGGTTTCAAAAATTCAACATATTGAAGCATTGTAAAGACTAAATACTCTTACCCAATTGATGGATAATCAATTTGGTATTTGTTTTTAAATTTTTATAATGTTTGGCTAAAACCCCAATTCTTGGGGTGTGATAATGTGATTATGGGCTGAATTAGTTTATGGGTATTGCTAATTACTAGTTTAAATGCTATTTAAAAGTGAGTTTAATCATTAATAGTGGTTTAATTTAAGAATTGTAGTTGCAAATGCAGTTCTATATTTGTGTTCTTGACTTACTTGTGGTTTTAGAACTATGATTTTTGATTGATGGTTTGTGGGTATTGGGTTGATCTGGGTTTGGCTCGAGAGAGTAAATCCTAAACCCAATCCCACACATTTAGCTCGAGGGACTGAATGAATTAAGGTGTGGGCTGTTCTTCATTGTCATTCATGTTGATGTTTGAAAGAAATCACCTGATTCGGGGTAGTTATTCGAGATAAAACTATCTCCCTTATAGTCTAGCCTACTCACTGATATTTATCTATTTACTAGTAGTTGCAATTACCCACATGCCTATATTTTCCTATAATCGATCACATCTTGAGAATCCTTCTCCCTTGTTAGTTCGAAGTGTTTGTGACTATTTTTAGCTGATAATTGAAAACAAAAACCCCCATCTGACATTCGTGTCACCCCTTTAATTTGATTAATGTTCTTTTCGATAATTTTTATTCCTATGGCTGATTAGACCAGTTTGCACTTCCTAATGGAATTTAAAACACGTACCGTTCCCTCTGGGATTCAACCTCAACTCATTTAGTTGGGTTTATACTGATTTATGATCGTTGACACCTAGAATTGATGAGGTGTGGTTGAAACATTAAATCATCCATCGAATGATCTTCGTCGATTACAACCTACCATACCTGTAATATCTAAACACACAAGTGCGCAACTCTCAAAGGGGGTTGTAATAAAGAGAACAAACATCTAGTCAAAACTAGGGCAACCTTCATCTTCTCGAGCACCAACCTCTATAGTTCTCTCGATTATCACTCCAAAAGACCTCAATAGGATCAAGACAGCTAGAGAACGTACCATTCTTGAGGAGAGACGATTCTCCACGAATGGGGTTATAAGTGATTACCCAGAAATTTGGGACATCATACATTTCCATTAGTTAGAGGGGTTCACACGACCCCGAAACCCTTATGTTCATGCTTGGCTGCATGACTTTTACCTGGCCTATGCTTGTGCCTTGCCAAAGAATAGGAAAGGCACAATTTCGAAGCCTATGAATGAAGTAGAAGTGTTTAGAAAGAAGAGGAAATTCCACGTCGGTGCACTCAACAATGCACTGGGATGCCAGAACTTAAATTTGAGATGTTTTCACTCTAGATGCAACATTACCTTGATTATTTGAAAGGATGGTTGACTCCTCTTATATCTGACACTTCTCCTTTTTGGATGGATGATGGTGTATGAATAGAGAAGAAGGTTTTAAACATTATGGTTTGATATTGGTTTAGGTTTATTAGTTGTAATAACATGCCCTCACCGAATGAATCTATTATGTGACATCCCAAGGCGGTATTAGTGGGCACTATCATTGACCAGGATCAAATTAATCTGGGGACTATTATTGTGGATGCGATACTACTGAGAGATCGATATGAGGTCCCATCCATTCCCAATCTTGATCCCAACTACATTTGGTGGATTGAGGATGATTACATAAGGGATGATGTGGCTCGGAGGAAGCTGTCACCACCAGACACCACACCCATAGTTGACATAGTTGCATTAGCTTCTGAGGCCACCACACCTGCTATTTCTATTGAAAAGGCATGTATATCTTCTCCCACATTGTACCTCCCCCTTTTGCAACTCCTCCTACTAATACTACTACAACCATTGTTGATATTATTGTGCCTCCGCCATTCCCACTATCCATTCACTCTTCACCTAGGATTTATTTTATCAAATGAGTCGTTTTGTCTAGTCTAAGAATGTTAGAGCCACAAGGATTGAAAAGGACTTACCCACACTGATTGATAGGGAAATTAAGAAGGAAATAGTCCCTTTAAGGGTTAGGGTCACCAAATTTGAGGGGTTGGTTGAATCAAACAATGTGAGAATGGAAAACCTCACTGCTAGATTAGAGGCCCAATAGGAGGCCGATGGTAGTTCCGGTGTGATGGACACCATGAGGGGTGAACTTGCTACCTAGAAAACGGATGTAGGGCAACTACGGTCCACTAATATTTCTATTTTATTGGGTGATGTTCCCCTACCTAATTCACCATCCTCCATTCCACTGATGAAGCTCAATAGCGAACCACCTTTGAGTGTGTGGCCTGAGATAGTTGAGAGTTTTCCTTGTGTTGCGGATGCTGATTAGAGGGCTGATGATGAGTTAGTTGAGGAGATTGATGAAGAGGAGGTATGGAGAGAGGAAGATGATCATATTATTGCACTGGCGCTTAAGAAAGGACACTAAGGAGTTGATTGTTTAGGCTACCTTGAGAGATCCCTTCGGAAGACATCCAAATTCGGCACCAGTGGAGTCTCTTGAGACTCTACCATTCCTCCTAGTGATTTTTCATGCATTGATGCCCTAGCTGATGTCACATTGTTACCACCATGATACTATTCCAGGAACTGATGCCTCATGTGATGCTTTCCCTCCAGAGACTCTAGATGCAAGCACTTCAAAGGCTTATCCTGTCAGGGAGACCTTTTTACTCTTACTCTTGTATTAATTCCTCTTGCATTGAGGACACTAAACTTTTATTTTTGTGGGGTAAGAGCCTTTGTGCCAATATTCCCTTTTTGCCTTGTATTTTGCTTTGTTTTGGATGATTGTAGTATGTTCCTTTTGTTTATATTAGAGTGTTTCATTTGGTTTTTGTTTATCTCTTGTTGCCTTTTTTCTTTTCTCTAAATTTTTCAATTACCGTATTAGTTTTCAAAATTGTTAAACGTTTAAGTTTTAATTGATAATGATTCAAGGATCGATTGTGTTCGATATTGATATCTTGAATAGTTGTTATGATGAACATGATGTATATTGTTGGTGTTGCGAGAATGAAATTAATGTGGTTTCACTTTTGAGTGATCTCTTTAAATCTTTTGTTGAATAGCTGCATTTCGATGTGAGCCCTGCACTGAACATCCCACGTGTGGTTTTATCTTTTTTATCTATGCTAATATGTGTATTTTGTAGTGCCATGTGTGATAAAGTCTTACTAGAAAGCATGCGTGTGGAATACAAGAATTTTCCTTGTTAGTCTAATTGTCTTAACCCTGGTAAGTGTAAGGCGTGATCTAGGGAAAAAAAATCTAAGTGGGAACCCAAATTCTCATATTTTGTGTGATTATCTTGTGAAGGTGTGCATCCATGTTGGCACCATTTGAGCCTAAACCATTTGTTGACAAAACCTAACTACAACCTTTTGAGCCAAATTGTCCCCACCTTCTGACCCAATATCCTTTTCGAAACATTATTATGTTGGAATAGCCAAGCGAAAGGAAGGAGGAATGAAATCGATGTGAAGGGCAAAGAAAGATGAAATAAGACTCAACTTTGAAGTTTGTTATAAAAAAAAGGGAACCCCTCCTCATAAAAAAAGAAAGAATCATTGTGATGCAAAAAATTTTAAAGTTGAAGAGAAGTTAGTGAAATAAAAGGGGGATTAAAAATAAAGTGAATGACAAATAAAAGTTTGAGTTCTCAAATGAAAAAGAATGAAAATAACTTGAGAATAGGTGAAGATGATTTAAACAATGATATCAGAAGGTGAAGTCACTGAGCCAAATTAACCATACCTCAATCCTCAGCCTCATTAGAAGCCTAAAATACCCTTGAGATCTTGTATGAACTAGGTTGTGTGATAATTGGAAAATATGGATAAACCTATAGAATGAAGCTTATGTGTATTTCTCTTTTGAAAGAGTGAGATTTACATTGATTGCTTATTTTTTTGTTGATTTTCTTTATAAGTGCATGGACTTGTTCTTAATGTGACAGAACTTGAATTCATTTATTAAAGCATGGTCTTGCATTAGAAAAGAAGCTATAGTGATCTTGAGCTTATGTTGAAACTTGCTAGTCATCATTTGAAAACATATTTGATCATGATTTAGTGTAGCATGTTTTTGAGAGCAGTCTTGTAATGTTACTTGCATGTTTTCTATTATTGAATATTATTGTAGACACCCTTATTGAGCTAATTATGTTCTTGATTTACTTGAGGACAAGCGAAAGTATAAGTTAGAGAACCTGATAAGTGGTAGATTTTCACTCATTTGAGGCTAATTTAGCTCAATAAATAGTTTCCTCAATGCCTTATTATGTCTTATTCTAATGATATCTTGATGATTTTAAGCTACGAAGGCTAAAGGACAAGGCAAGGATGAATATTTGAAAGAATCTACAAAAGTAAGAAGAAGTGTAAAAATACACTCTGATGATCACCAAACAAGAAAGGCCAATCGCCTAATGAGCATGACCTCACACAAATTGACAGTGCACAACACTTGTATTTGTTGAGGTAGGTTGGCAGACTCAAAAAGGAAAGGTTACTCGCTGAATGAGAAAGGTGACCTTGTTGACCATGGCTGAAAGTGACAATACAAGTAAAAGATTTGAGACTCAAAAGGCGAACTAAGGTTTTACATGGTGATACGCCGAATGTGAAAGGAAGACTCGAAGGAGCTCACCGACTGAGGTTCAAACACCTAAAGCCTAAAGTAAGAAAAGATGAGCTAAAACATGATTGGCGACTCACCAAGTGAGCTCGGCAAGCCCGACTAACTGTAACACCTCGCATTTGTAAAGGGTAGAAATTTGTAGCTCTTGAAAGAATCTGGTGCCAGCCATAAGGAGTCACCCACAGACCGTGGTCCGACACACGGACCTTTGGTCTGGTCATTGGATGGCAAGTCAAGTTTCCAAAAGTTGTCAAGTTCCAGTACTTAGTGATGATTCACAAGGATGGCCCGTCATCCAATCCTTGAGACGCATATAGGCTTCGTAGGTGAGTCCAAAACATAGAGAGATTTCAGAGTCACAGGTCGAGAATGACGGACGCAACCCACGACCCTACGCCTGAAACATGGTCCATAGGAAGGGGTTCGTCATTCGTGGTTTAATAATTGAGTCTCTAACACTAAACAACGGCCGACCATTATGGTTCATTGGTAGAACAACAGACTGTAGGTCGTCACTGTCAATGGTGTCGACAGTTATTTGAATAAGGGTTATTGGATCTTTCCTAATTATTTTAGCCTAATACTATGTTGTTTTACCCTTCACCTAAACCCATATATAAGTATTTTAGTCCCCAAATTCAAAGTGGGCTTTTGAACTATGAAAGGTGAATTATGGAATTATACATATTCTTATGAAATTGATGTAATTGGTTTAAGGATGCTTCGAGAGTGAAGTATCAACGATGTTGTTGTTGTGGTGTTGTTAAATGGATTTTCCACCTACACATGAAAGCTTGATTATGAAAGGATAATCTGAGGTAAAAATCGGTTCTTCAGGTTGAAAGGTTTTCTCACCTAAAATTAACTAATGTTAAGCAACTATTCAAATGTTGAGGCAAGAGGTGATTACCCATGCTCTCTATTGAAAGACAAGAGGCGATTACCCATGTCACATGATGTAAGGACAATAGGTGATTACCCATGATCCTTTAAAAGATAAGACAAATATAACTAAGGACTATTCCGTGGAAGGTAAGCTTAGTATCGAGTGGAGAAATGGCGATTACTCGTGCCCATAAACTATGTGCCAACATAGGATTTTCTAGATAGACATTAGCTAGTGGATCCACATAAGCTAAGAGTTCATGGTCCTTACCTTGGCAAGTGGGAGAAACCCTTCTCGGTGTGAGAGACACTGGATTCCATGTTAATAGCTCACATGGTCTTATATGTCGGTTAAGGCTATTTCTTACAAGCTAACTATGATGAACTAAGATTATTTCAAGAAGTAACTCATATCTGTTTTAAGATGATGTCTATTTGCATTGACCCTGTTTTACGATTCATGTATTTAACCCTTCATTTTACGTTTTGGCTTGGTCATTGCATGCCATGAAATATATCTCTCTTTAAGATTGTTTTCACATGTTTTATGCATGGCTATCATACTTTGTACATATTTTGTACTAACGCATACTCTTGCCTACATTTCACCAAATGCAGGGTCTAACCTTATGTATTCGCACTTTCGAGGCTAGGGATCTCATATTGAAGATTGAAGATTGGTGAGTCCTAATCATTCGAGGACAAAGCTTGATTTCTATATTTTGTCTTTATTTTCAGTCTTTCGAACTTGATGTACGGGCTACATCCCGATAAACTCTTATGTACTAGATGGATTTTAAATGATGTTTAGATTTCCGCTTTCCTCAAAAGGAATAAGCGTATGTTGAAACTGACTTTTTAATCTCTTTATCTTATTAATGTCATGACCCACGGGTAGCCCCTAGATGTAACATGGAGTATAGGACACCGAAGGACTCCATACAAGCCAGTTAGCTCTCACAACATAATAAATATAATAGTAAGAGTAAAACAATAGTCCAAGTCCAAAATCTTTTTTAAAACAAAAAGTGGAAGTCTAAACTCTTGTCTCAACACAACCATCTAATACAATAGAATGAAATTGGGCCTAGCCCATATATCATGTTCAAGAGAGAATTACAAGAAGGAAACGGAAAGAATAACTCTGTCCTCAAAGCACGAGGACTCACCAATTCTTGAGAAATCACAAAATCAACAACTAGCCACGAGACTCGGAAACCTGTCTGTCAGACCCTACATTTGGGAAAAATGTAGGCAAGAGTATGCGTTAGTACATAACAATATACCAAGTATGATAGACATGCATAAAACATTTAAAAAATGCTAAAAAAGGACATTTAATTTCATGACATGTAATTGACTAAGTTAAACATTATATGAAAGAGTAATAAAAGATAAGTCATAAATCATGGTCAATGCAAGCTAACTTCTTCTTTAAAAGCATAGAACTCATATGCGATGCTTCTAGAAGTAACCTTAATTCATTCTCACTAGTGGGAAAATTAGCCTTAACCGACATTAGACTATGTGAACTATAACATGGAATCCGGTGTCAACCCCACAACGAAAAGTGCTTGTTCTACTTGCGTAAGGTAGACCCTTGAACTTCTAGCTTAAGTGGATCCACTAGCTAATCAACCTATGTGGGAACATAGTTATGGGATAAGGAGATTGCTACTAGAAATCTGGACTCTAATTCGTGAAGGCTTCCATCTTATAAGACTACTTTTGAAACCCGCATTATACTATGTGAGAGCTTCCATCTCATATACAATATCCACACGTTGCTAGGCATAAATTCCCACGGAATAGTCATTTCTTACTTGACTTCATTACTGATGAAAAGGTTACCTTGGACAACTAGTTCAAGCTAGTTTCATTATGATAGCTCCTAGTCTTTTATTCAATTAGGTGAGAAAACCTTTCAACCTAGTATGTGTTTTATTAAGAATATCCTTTCACAACACAACATCATCATTGGTACTTTACTCTCAAATCACCGTTAAAATATATGCATAGAACTCATGAAACAATCCATAAGTACATAATTCACCTCTTTTAGGTCAAAACCCAATTTCAATCATCAACTCTTAGAAAACATGGGTTGGATATGGAATTCATCATAAATTCATGTAAAAATAGTAATACATGCTCAATTTTTATAAAACTCTTCCATGAATACAAAAATCCCTCAACTTGTGGTTCATAACTTGAAAATATAGGGATCACATCGGTTCATAGGAGAATTCATCATAAAAGCATTGCATTTCATTAATTCATGCATAGAAGATCATAATTACCTCATTTAAATTAATATTAAAGACAACCCATGATAATAGATGAAAACCCTAACTCAATTGGGGAATTCTATCTTTTGAAATAAAGGGATTTAGGAACTCCATGGATGAAAACTATTATACCTTAACTCCAAATGCTAGCCTTTAATGGAGAAATTGGAACCTTAGCTTGAAACCTTAGGTGAATCCTCCTTCTTTTTCTTCTTCAAGTTTCTAGAGAGAGAATATTTGAGAGGAAGTAGTTTTCTTTTGGGAATTTGGCAGACTGAAATAAATGGGGTGAATTTGGGGGTTAAAAGGCTTATATAGGGGGTTCTAAATATAGGCAAACCGACATAGTATATGAATTAATTATTTAGGAAAAGACTCAAATACCCCTGAAAATAACTACAAATCAGTGACCCACGAAACCACCTTTGATGGACCGTGGATAGACCTACGGTCCGTCCTACACAATCGTGGCTCCTTGTCAGAAACTTTTGGCCAGTCGATGGCCACTGAACCATGCGGCGTGGTCCCACATACGGTTCGGAAGTGCCATCGTGGTCAATGCATGGACTATTTCAGAGGGGAAAATCCATAGACCCACCTACGGTCCGTTACTCACAACCCGGGCCTTGGTTGGCCCTTTGTGGATTACACTTGGAAGGTCTGAAAATCTGCTATTTTGGTATTTTCAAATACGGGGTGTTACAATATCTCCCCCTTTGGACCATTCTTCCTCGAATGAGATTTAAACTGGTTATAAAAGAGTACGAGAGGAACTAAAACTTCAACCTAACAATGCAATGCATACTACCAAGGAGGAACTATCAACTGCTAGGTAGGACATTCTCAAAACATCATAAGGGGGGTGAACTAACTCTATTAGCCCATTATGCATGCAATGCACAAAAATAAGGAGGAAACATCAACTCCAAACTCAACATACTCAAATGCAACATAAGGAAGTAGGAACTACATCTAGCAACACAATATGCATGAATTCTCAAAATTTCTCATGTTCAAGGAGGAACTACCTTCTCCAAGCTAAAATCATGCTCAACACAATCTCATGGAGCTCATATGCAATTCAGTCTCAAAAAGCATATCTAAAGCATGTTCATAAATTAATCTCATGAAGTCTATAGGCAAATCATACTCAAGTCACCCAAACATAAGGAAAATCAATCATACAAACTATTTTTCTTTCAAAACACAAGTTTTCATGAACATGCATAATCATAAGGAAATCACGGAAACATATAAAAACAATTGACTCCCAAAACAAGTACAACTCAAGAGGAACTCATTACCTCAAGCTAAAATAGGAGTAGAAGGAAAAAGATGAGGATATCAGGGCATCATATCGGCCTCGGCCTCCCAAGTAGCGCCCTCATTTAATTTATTCCTCCACAAAACCTTCACATAAGCTATTTCCTTGTTTCTCAATCTCTTAACTTGTCGGTCAAGAATCTCAACCAGAACTTCCTTATATGAGAGGCTCTCATCAACCCCCGACCCTTGTAGGGAAACTATGGATGTCGGATCTCCAACACAATCTTAAGCATAGAGACATGGAAAATGGGATGCACGGTTGCCAACTCATTTGGCAAATCTAAGTCATAAGCAACCTTACCCACACGCCTCAAAATCTAATATGGGCCTACATACCGAAGACTAAGCTTCCCCTTTTTACCGAACCTCGTCACACCCTTCATGGGTGAGATTTTTAAGTAAGCCAATCATTGACCTCAAATTCTAGATCTCTTCTTCTCACATCAGCATAAGACTTTTGCCGACTTCCAGCCGTTTCCAACTTTTCCCTTATAAGTTGAACTTTCTCCATGGCTTTTTGAACTAATTTGAGACCTACTAGGGCAACTTTTCCCACCTCAAATCAACCTATGTAAGATCTACACCTCCTACCATATAAGGCCTCAAATGGAGCCGTACCGCTACTTTGAGTGATAACTGTTATTGTAAGCAAACTCGATCAATGGAACATTGTCATCCCAATTGCCTTTAAAATCGATCACACAAAGCCCTTAACATATCTTCCAAAGTATGGATAGTACTCTTTGCTTTGCCATAGTTTTGGGGGTGAAAAGTCGTGTTAAGCTTAACCTTAGTGCGCAACCCCTTTTGGAATGACTTTCAAAACTGAGAAGTGATTTGGGTACCAAGATCGGAAATAATGGACAAGGGTGGGCACTCCATGCAACCTTACCATTTCTCTCAAGTACAACTTGACATAGTCCTCAACCGAATAGGACACATTGACAAGATTGAAATGAGTGGATTTCTTCATCCGATCTACTATCACCCAAATAGAGTTATGTAGTCGCCGGGTGCGAGGCAAACCAAAAATAAAGTCTATATTCAAGTCTTCCTACTTCCATGTATGAACGCTAATATTTTGGGATAAACCTCTTGGTTTCTGATGCTCAACCTTTACTTGTTGGATATTTGGACACTTAGCCACAAATCCCGCGATATCTTTCTTCATCCCATTCCACCAATAGACCTCCCGTAAATCACAGTACATCTTGGTTGCTCCTAGGTGAATAGAATACCACAAATTATGGGCTTATGCTAAAATTTGTTCCCTCAAGTCGTGAACATTGGGAACACATAAATGACCCTGGTATCCAAGTACCCCATCTGCCCGTTGGGAGAAATAGGAATTAATGGTTTCAAGGACACTTCATCCAATTCTAAGTGTCAATAGTCGTTAGTCAGTATAAAACCCAACTAAATGAGTTTGGGTCAAAACCCACAGGGAGTGGTACGTGTTACAAATTCAAGTGGCAAGTATAAACATGTTCGAATCAGTCATATATAGGAATAAAAGTTATTGAATAAAGACATCATTCAAATTAAGGGGTGACACGAATTTCAAATGGGGGGTTTTGGTTTTCATTAACAACTACAAATAGTCACAATCAACGAAAATTAACAATATTAAGACGAGTTCTTGGGATGTGTTCAATTATACGCTAATATAGACAAATGGGTAATTGCAACTATTAGTAATTAGCTATTATTAGTGAGTAAGCTAGGCTATTGTGGAGGTAAACTTTCTCTCGAACAATTTACCCCGAATCAAGTTGATTTCTCTCGAACATTAACAAGCATGCAAAATAAGAGCAGCCCACACCTTAGTCCATTCAGTCTTTCGAGCTAAATGTGTGGGATTAGGTTTAGGATTCACTGTCTCGAGCTAAACCCTGGTCAACCAAATAACCACTGACTATCAACCAATAATTTTGGTTCTAAAACCTCTCTCTTGAGCAGGCCAAGAACACAAACCTGGAACTACATTTGCAACTACAATTCTTAAATTAAACCATAATTAATGATTAAACTCACTTCTAAATACCATTTAAACTAACAATTAGCAATATCCACAAACTAAATCATCCCATAATCACATAATCACACCGCAAGAATTGGGGTTTTAACTAGACATCATAAAAAGGTAAAAATAATTACCAAATTGATTATCAATCAACTAGGTAAGTGTAGATTCGTCCTTACAATGCTTCAATTCGAAGAATCTCAAAAACCCACTTCCAATTTCTCAAAAGTGAATTTCTTCAATCCCTCAAAGCTAATGAATAACTAGAGAGAAGCTTGATAAAAAGGTCTAATGCCAAAAGATTGCAACAAAAGATATTAAACTAAATGTTCAAAAATGTATTTATAGTCGCCAAAAATGTGCTGCGAAGAGTCACTTGGCAAAGTAAGTCGGTATCGCCAAACCACTCGGTAAGCCGCCCTTTGTTCTATTCCATCGCCTTTTTGCCTTGGTACTCAGCATCTTCCAGGTCTGTAACTTTGGGTGATCTAACTTGGCTTAACGGAATCACTTGGCGATCCGCCGACTAATCCTTTCCATCGCTAACTTAGTTCTTTCCTTCAAGGCTTGGCACACTTGAACTTTAGGCGGACAAATAGCCAATCGACGATTCGCTAAGTGAACTTGGCGATCACCAGGCCGCCTTTCTTCATCCTTTCAACCTGTTTTGTTCCTTTTTGCTTGTTAGTGTCCTTGCTATGTTCCTCAATCCATATACCTGAAAATCAAGGGTTTTAAATCAGTTATTGGCACAAATTAAGCATTTGAGGACACTAATTCTATATAAATAAAGCCCTAAATGAGTCCAAATATAGGACTTATCAACACCCACGAAATCTGGAGACGAATCTCAGCTCGTTGGGATTGCAGAGGCTGGTCATCCTCAGGCTCTGAGAATGAATGCTGAGAGTGGGTAGACTCCCCATCACTACCGGAATCGTGCTCCACTCTTTCTGGCTCGGGCGCTTTGCTCTTTCCTTTTCCTTCTTCTGGAGGTGCCTTTTTCCCTTTTTTAGAACGAGTAGCTGCCCCTTCATTAATTACAATGCCCCTTGGTCTTTTGCGGGGCGGCATATCCAGGTTGGTTCGAGACATATATGCAAAACACATCAAATATAGTTAGAAACAGTTCAAGAAAACTACAAAGAATGAGTTGTAGAAAGACTCGCCGAACTGATTGGCGAGTCGCCAAGTCACTTAGGCGAGCCAGATAAGGCACGCCGAAAGGACTGGCTCAAAAATTTCCCAGAAAAATGGCACGTCAGCGATGAGAAGGGAGTTTTGGCGAATCACCAAAATCATTCGAAGAGCATAGACTTGCCCACCGAATATTATAGTGTGTTTTAGGGGTTAGGGGCGCATAAAGGGTGATCAAAGGAGACTTTCGGCGAGTCGCCGAGTGAACTAGACGAGCTCAGGATTCTCGCCAAAAGTTACCAAATCAAAACCAATCAAAGCATGAAATTAAAGGTGAACTAGTGGGATTTTGGCTAATAGCCGAGTCGTTCGGCGAGCTCGACCCAGCTCGCCAAACTGCCCAACGTGCCTATTTTTAACCCCAACTTCTAAAATCAACCTTGCAGCCCCCAAAAACAAAATCTAACAACACACTCACTCAATTAGGCTTAGACCCATTAGACCCATGTCAGTGGGGTATTCAGACTTCCCCCGGTTTAGGAAAAATTGGCCATTTGACGACTTTAGACCTTAAGAATGACGTCAAATGCTCCATCATTGGGCAAAACACATCATTTAGCACAATTTGGGTTATTCAGATTTCACCCAACTAGACCCAACAACAAAATAGCCTTACCCATTTATTTACGATCAATTTTAAAGCACGAAAAGCAGGGAATCAACAATTTAGGCAATTAAGGCATGATATCGAAACTAAAATAGGCAACTTAGCACATACACATGATTTCAGAGAGCCCCAGCACACATCAACACAATCTATGGCAATGCATTTGAGTTTTAACCGCTAATTACAAGTTTGGGGTTCGGAAAAACCAACCTTTAATGTTGAATATATGATTTGTAATGCTAGGCGGCAAAGAATTCCCAAAATCAACGAGCAAAAAGTAATAAAATGCAAAAAAATATAGGAAATTTATAGTGTGGGTGTGATTGTATGAAGTTAAAAAGTGAGGGAATGTGAAAGAGTTTGAAAGTTTAAACCTTTGGCCTTTTAAAAACCATCCAGTTTGTTCCCTTTTTGTGATATTAGTCTACCTCACCGAGTTTTACATGACCTCTAGTTAATTTGTAGGTCCAAACAGAGGACATAGTCGGGCTCGCTGATTCGTCCATAGGTCCCCCGAGTTTTACAGACTCTATCTTCATAATTCCTTGAGTCCAACGGCGGTCCAAGTCGGGCTCACTGACCTCTTCGGCGAGTCGCCGATTGGACTTTTTGGCTCGCTAACCTACATAGTTCAAACACATTCCACTTTTTCACCTGCACAATCAACACACGTTATTCGAAATCAAAACAAAAGGCAATAAAAACATAGGTTGCCTCCCAAGCAGCGCCTTAGAAATATTGTAGCACGACGCAAATGCCCATTCAAACTTCATTCTTGGGGTTTGCCATAGTATCACTAGGCAACCTCCCTTGTTGTATCGGGTTCAAATGTGATGAAATTTGACCCATTTGGTTCTCCAACTGCTTGATAGAGACGAAATGAGAAGTCACCATCTGGTTAAGAGTCGACACATCTTGCTTCATTTCCTTCAACACCTTGTCAAACCCTTCAACTTTGTTGAGAATACGTTAGAGCATAACCTTAGTCCGGCCACAGTTAGAATCTTTAGGCTTTTGATGCTCGTAGGGAGGAACATACCTATCCTTCTCCCAATCTCTTTCTTTCCAAGTGGCATTCTGATCACGCCACTCTCTATCACGGTCTCTCTAGCCCTCATCTCTATTCCAACCTTGGTTACCACTCGGCCTTGGGTAATTTGTACGATAACCTACTCCTTGGTTGGCTAGGAAGTTCACATCCTCATTGTACATCGCTTTAAACTTGTCCTCTTTGGGGTTTACACACCCAACACCCACAACATTGACACTCCTAGCACCAGCACCCATAACGTTCTTGGCCAAAATGGCCAGCTGGGTCGTCATCTTTGCCATGTTTTGGTCCCTCTCTTGATCTTTTTCAATCTGTTCCTTTGTCAATTTAAAAGTGAGAGGGGAGGATACCTGATCTTCGCGGGGGTACCGTGCCCGGTTAATCTTAGTCATGCCATCTAAAAGCTGGCTGCATTAATGTAAAGTTGTTGCATTACACCTCCCGGAGAAATTTGATCAGCTACGCCCTTGTTCACCTAATCAAAGCTTCAGTAAAAGTATTGCAGCAAAATGTTGTCGAGCAATACATGAGTTACGCATTGCAACACAAACTTTTTAAATCTTTGCCAAGTGTCATGGATTGGCTCACCCTCTAAACGATTGAAGCTTTGGATGTTGTCCCGAAGAATCATCATCTTCGAAGGAAGGAAAAATTGCACTTGGAAAGCGGTGACAAGCTCTTCCCACGAAGTAATAGAATCTCTTGGAAACTCCGCAACCACTTGCACGGTTCACCCATTAGATAAAATGGAAAATACCTCAACCAGACCAATTCTTAAGATATGTTTTTAAAGGAGAACGACCTGCAAACATAAACAAAATTCCTTATATGCTCATAGGGATCCTCATGAGCTAACCCACCAAACAACCCTTTCAATTGTAAGAGCTGCAACATGGTTCTTGTAATGTTGAACACAACGTTCCCTTCAGCTGGAGGCAAGCGAATGACACCAACTCCAGCTACTAGATTAGGGTCATTAACATTCGGCTCAATGACATCATTGAGATTTCTGATGTCATCTTCGTGGCCCACTTGGCTACCATTGGTTCAATTGACACTCATTTCCTATGTTTTAAACAGCAACACAAAACACCAAAACTAAAAATAATTAGATTCAACTATGACTAACAAGACCAAAATTCAACTTTACCGAAAGAATTTCAAACAACACCACTCCTCGGCAGCGGCGCCATTTTGAATTAACGGTTTCAAGGACACTTCATCCAATTCTAAGTGTCAATGATCCTTAGTCAGTATAAAATCCAACTAAATGAGTTGGCTAGAATCCCACAGGGAGCGGTACGTGTTTCAAATTCAAGTGGCAAGTATAAACATCTTCGAACCAGTCATATGAATAAAAGTCATTGAATAAAGACGTCATTCAAATTAAGGGGTGACACAAATGTCAAAATAGAGGATTTTGGTTTTGATTAACAGCTACAAACAGTCAAAATCAACAAAAATTAACAATAATAAGACGGGTTCTTGGGATGTTATCGATTATAGGCTAATATAGAAAAATGGGTAATTGCAACTATTAGTAATTAGCTAGATATTAGTGAGTAAGCTAGGCTATGGTGGAGGTAAACTTTCTCTCGAATAATTTACCCCGAATCAACTTGATTTCTTTAGTACATCAACAGGCATGCAAAATAAGAGGAGCCTACACCTTAGTCCATTCACTCTCTCGAGCTAAATATGTGGGATTAGGTTTAGGATTCACTCTCTCAAGCTGAACCCAGGTCAACCCAATACACACTAACCATCAACCAATAATTTTGGTTCTAAAAACTCTCTCTTCAGTAGGCCAAGAACACAAACCTGGAACTGCATTTGCAACTACAATTTCGAAATTAAACAATAATTAATGATTAAACTCATGTCTAAATAGCATTTACACTAACAATTAGCAATATCCATAAACTAAATCATCCCATAATCACATAATCACACCGCAAGAATTGGGGTTTTAACTAGACATCATAAAAAGGTAAAAATAATTACCAAATTGATTATCCATCAACTAGGTAAGTGTAGATTCGTCCTTACAATGCTTCAATTCGAAGAATCTCAAAGACCCACTTCCAATTTCTCAAAAGTGAATTTCTTCAATCCCTCAAAGCTAATGAATAACTAGAGAGAAGCTTGATAAAAAGGTCTAATGCCAAAAGATTGCACCAAAAGATATTAAACAAAATGTTCAAAAATGTATTTATAGTCGCCAAAAATGTGCTGCGAAGAGTCACTTGGCGAAGTAAGTCGGGCTCGCTGAACCACTCGGTAAGCTGCCCTTTGTTCTATTCCATTGCCCTTTTGCCTTGGTACTCAGCATCCTTCAGGTCTGTAACTTTGGGCGACCTATCTTGGCTTCGCTGAATTACTCGGTGATCCGCCGACTGCTCCTTTCCATCGTCAACATGGTTGTTTCCTTCAGGGCTTGGCACATTGGAACTTTAGGCGGTCAAATCGCCATTCTGTGATTCACCAATTGAACTTGGCGATCACCAAGCTGCCTTTCTTTATCCTTCCAGCCTGTTTTGTTCCTTTTTGCCTATTAGTGTCCTTGCTTTGTTTCTCAATCCATAAACCTGAAAATCAAGTGTTTTACATCAGTTATTGGCACAAATTAAGTATTTGAGGACACAAATTCTATATTAAAAAAGCCCTAAACGAGTCCAAATCTCGGATTCATGAAAAGCCTCAACGGACTTCTTGAGTACCGCCTCTTATTCTAACTAAATTTGATCGAGACCTTGCTTGGTTTTCACATCCACCACAAAAGACGATTCAGAACCGTTGTGAACCATATCACCACCTTTGTTGGAGTCCACTAGTTGTACACCCAATTGAGATAATATATGAACATCTCAAACCATCTTTCTTTTTTTCTTCAATATGAGCAACACTTCCCATGGACAATTGACTAAGAACATGCTACCACTTTAGCTTTACCAGGGTGATAAAGGACACTCATGTCATAATTCTTCAATAACTTAGGCCACCTTCTTTGGCGATGATTCAAATCTTTTTGATTTAACACGTATTGCAAACTCTTGTGATCGTAAAACACATCTACATGAACTCCATACAAATAATGTCTCCAAATCTTTAGAGCAAAAACAACCGCCACTAACTTAAATTCATGAGTAGGATAATGCTTCTCATAAATATTTCGTTTCCTTGAGGCATAGGCAATAAATTTCACATTTTGCATAAGTACACACCCAATTCTCAAGGCATCACAATAAACCACAAAACCATCTGTCCATTTCGGTAAGGTCAACACCGGAGTGGAAGTAAGTCTATCTTTCTACTCTTGAAAACTCTTTCCACATGCTTCAGACCAAATGAACTTAGCCTTATTTTGCGTCAAAGAAGTCAAAGGAGAGGCAACTTAAGAGAAACCCTCAACAAACCCTCTATAGTAACCGGCCGAACCCAAGAAATGTGCCAACTCTTGACCACATCAGTCTTTCTAGGATCCACCTCAATATCCTTGCTTGAAATAATATGACCAAGGAAAGCTATGAATCATAACCAAAATTCACATTTACTAAACTTTGCAAAAAGTTGTTGGTCCTTAAGGATTTGCAACACAATCCTCAAATGATCAACATGCTCACCCTCGCTCCTTGAGTAGATCAAAATATCATCGATGAACACAAATACAAACATGTCAAGGTATTGTCTAAGCACTCTATTCATCAAGTCCATAAACGACACTAGAGCATTACTCAACCCAAACGACATTACAAAAACTCATAATTAGCATACCGAGTTTGAAAATCCATCTTTAGAATGTCATCATCTTTCACCCTCAGTTGGTGATAACCCGATTGGAAATCAATCTTAGAGGAATAACTTGCCCCTTGAAGTTGGTCGAATAAATCATCTATCCTTGGAAGAGGATACTTGTTTATGATGGTCACCTTGTTCAACTGTCTATAATCAATGCACATACGAAGAGAACATTCCTTCATTCTAACGAACAAAACTGGAGCACCCCATGGTGAGATACTTGGTAGGATGAAACATTTATCCAACAAGTCCTTTAACTGTTATATCAACCCCTTAAGTTATGTCGGAGCCACACAATAAGGAGGAATAGAGATAGGTTGCATATATGGGAGAAGGTCAATACTGAGGTCTATTTCCCGCTCAGGAGGAATAATAGGTAAGTCATCTCAGAACACTTCTAGAAACTCATTGACAACGTAGACCGACTCAAGAGAAGGGGTTTCAGAAGATACATCCCTCACCCTTACTAAATGGTAAAAGCAACCCTTAGAAATCATCTTTCTAGCATTAAGATAAGAAACAAACTGACCCTTAGGCATAAAATTTCCCCCCTTCCACACTAGGATAGGCTTATTCGGGAACTACAACTTGACTACACAAGTTCTACAATTAATAGAAGCATAACATGAGTACAACCCATCCATA
This sequence comes from Solanum acaule, assembly GCA_036250505.1. NCBI lineage: Eukaryota > Viridiplantae > Streptophyta > Magnoliopsida > Solanales > Solanaceae > Solanum > Solanum acaule. Next base: position 68,011 of record JAJOOR010085554.1, on the reverse strand, counting down.
CCCAAGAAAACATCCAAATCTAACATGTCAAGCTCTACCAAGTCAACAAGAGAAACTCTATAGGACAAGGAAACAAGACACTTTCGATAGACTCTAGCCACCTTAGAATCACCAATATGAGTAGAGACAGAAAAATGTTCTAACAACACATTGGGGAGCACATCAAACTTCATAGCCACATATGGTATCACAAAAGACAAGGTAGCACCGGGATCAAGTAACCCATATACATCAAGATGAAAAACTTTTCACATACCGGTAAACATATCCTGGGAATTCTCTTGTTCAGCTCTAGTCTGAGGAGCATAGAAACAGTTTCGCTTAGGAGAATTGGGACCTGAAACACTAGGAGCATCTTGCTTGCCCTATCTTCTTTTAGCCTTAAGCATCGAGCAATCCCTACTTTTGTGTCCACTTTTACCACAACCATAATAGCCATCCGTGCTGGCTAGACACCTACCATCATGCTTCCTTCCACACTTAGTACAATTAGATATGGGCAATGACGATTCACTACCTCCTTGAGGCTTAGGGTTAGACACCCTATCTTGGTTGAACTTTTGAGGAGCATTGGAGAAACATTGATCGGGAAACCTTTGTCGAAATCTTGGACGACCTTATTTGTCGGACCTTGTGTTAGAGAAATTACCATCACTGGTCTTAGCCCTTTTTGCCTCCCTAGACCTTTCCTTTAGTTTCTCTTCCTCAATTTGTTGGGCATGTACCATGAGACTAGAGATGTCCATATAATGAATGAGAATTGCGGTTCGGCACTCTTTAACCACCATTTCAGACAAACTCGATAAAAACTTACTCATTCTAGCCCTCGAATCCGCAACCATTGATGGAGCATACTTAGGCAATTGAGTGAATTTTAGAGAATATTCCCTCACACTCATACTTCCTTGTCGAAGGTTGATGAACACTAGAACCTTAGCTTCCCTCATCTCAAGGGGAAATAATCTATCAAGAAACGCGACCTTAAACTTCTCCAAATTGAGAGGACCCGCATATTCCGATTTCCCTTCCTTCCATTCGTTATACCACACTTGATCCATAACTTTAAATTGGTAAGTGGCCAACTCCATCTTTTCCACCGGCATGACTCCCACGATAATCAAAATCTTATAGACCTCATGGATAAACTCTTTAGGATATTCCACAACTTTAGAACCATGAAACTCCAGAGGGTTCATCCTTTTGAAGTCCCTCACTTTTGAAGCCACCGAATTCACATTTGAGCTTGCGGGAACCACAACATCACTATTGGCTTGGGCCATAACCACTTGAGCCAACACTTGAAAAGCAGCCCTAAACTACGCATTAGAAACATGCTCGGCCAAAGGATCGACCGAAACTTGAGGAGCTTGGGGAGGAGCTTCTTGCTCCACATTCTCCCTCACATTACTTCTAGCAAAAGCTCTTCGGGTAGCCATATCCTGAAGAACACAGGTTAAGGATTAGGAAACAAACCTTATAGTGTTAAACTCCATCGCACGTCTCAAGAGTAATGAAAGAAGTGGAGTTTCCTTATCATTTGTAGCCTCCCATTCATAAATGCGGCGTGCTTCACAGTCATGAACAATAATATACTAGACGTGGCTTATGAGACATCCTAGGACCATGCTAAACTTTGTGCTCTGATTACCCAGTTTGTCACGACCCAGGGGTACCCCTAGATGTAACATGGTGTATAGGACCCCGAAAGACTCCATACAAGCCACTTAAATCCATAACATAAGAAATAGAACAATATGAGTGAAACAATAGTCCAAGTCCAAATTTTTTATAAAATGAAAAGCGGAAGTCAAAACTCTTGTCTCAACATAGCAATAAGAGTAAAACAATGGTCCAAATTCCAAATTTTTTTTATTAAATGAAAAGTGAAAGTCTAAAGTCTTGTCTCAACATAGCCATCTAATAAAATAAAATGAAAATGGGCCTAGACCATACATCATGTTCAAGAGAGAATTGCAAGAAGGAAACTAAAACAATAACTCCTTCCTCGAAGCATCAAGACTCACCAAAGCTCGGGAAATCACAAACTCAACAACTAGCCTCGAGACTTGAAAAACTGTCTATCGGACCCTACATTTGGGAAAAATGTTGGCAAGAATATGCGTTCGTACAAAACAACGTACCAAGTATGATAGCCATTCATCAAACATTTTGAAAATGCTAAAAAGGGACATTTCATTTAATGACATGCATTTGACAAAGTTAAACATGAGTGACAATGTTATAAAACATAAGTCATAAATCATGGTCATTGCAAGCTAACTTCTTCTTTAAAAGCTTAGAACTCATATGTGATGCTTCTAGAAGTAATCTTAGTTCATTCTTACTTGTGGGGAAATTAGCGTTAACCGACACGAGACCATGTGAGCTACAACATGGAATCCGGTGTCTAACCCACACAGAAAAGAGGTTGTTCTACTTGCCTAAGGTAGAACCTTGAACTTCTATCTTAAGTGGATCCACTAGCTAATCAACCTATGTTGGCACATAGTTATGGGATAAGGAGATTGCTACAAGAAACTCGGACTCTCAAGAGATTACTTTGTAAAACTGAACTTCACTACGTGAGAGCTTCCATCTCATGTACAATATCCAGTCGGTGCTAAGCATAAATTCCCATGGAATAGTCATTTCTTACTTGACCTCATTACTTATGAAAAGGTGACCTTGGACAACCAGTTCAAGCTAGTTTCATTAAGATAGCTCCTCGTCTTTGATTCAATTGGGTGAGAAAGCCTTTCAACTTTAGAATCCTTTCTATGTGAGAAAACCTTTCACATCATTCCAGTTTGTGTTTTAGTGAGAATATCATTTCACAACACAACATCATCATTGGCACTTTACTCTTAAATCAACCTTAAAGTATTTTCATAGATTTCATAAAATAATGCATAAGTCCATAATTCACCTCTTTGAGGTCAAAACCCAATTTCAATCATCAACTCTTAGAAAACATGGGCTAGATATGGATTTCATCATAAGTTCATGTAAAACTACTAATACATGCTCAATTTCATAAAACTCTTCCTTGAAGATCAAAATCCCTCAATTTATAGGTCATAATTTGAAAACATAGGGATCATGTGGGTGCATAGGGAAATTCATCATAAAAGCATTGAAATTCACTAATTCATGCATACAAGATAATAATTAACTCATTTAAATAAATATTAAAGGAAACCCATGATAATAGATGAAAATTCTAACTCAATTAGGGAATTCTACCCTTTGAAATAGATAGATTTTAGTAACTCCATGGATGAAAGGAATCTATGGATGAAAACTATCATACCTTAACTCCAAATTCTAGCCTTTAATGGAGAAATTGGAACCTTATCTTGAAACCCTAGGATAATCCTTCTTCTTCTTCTTCAAGTTTTTAGAGAGAGAATATTCAAGAGGAATTGGTTTTCTTTTGGGAATTTGGAAGAATAAAAAAATGGGGTGAATTTGGGGGTTAAAAGGCTTATATAGGGGGTTCTAAATATAGGCAAAATGACATAGTGTATGAATTAATTAATTAGAAAAAGACCCAACTGCCCTTGAAAATAACTGCCAATCAATTACCCACGACACCACCATGAGGGACCGTGGATGGACCTATGGTCCGTCCTGCATAAGCGTGGCTACTTGTCAGAGACTTTTGTCCAGCCAACGTCTACTGGACCACGGGGCGTGGTCCCACTTACAGTCTGTAGGTGGCACCGTGGTCGAAGCCTGGACCATTTCTAAAGGGCCAATCAACGGACCCACCTACAGTTCGTGGCCTACACCTCGTATGTCTAAAAAGCTGCTATTTTGGTCTTTTCGAATACGGGGTGTTACAATTATCTTGTATTATGAAAGCTAATTGACTTGTATGGGGCCTTTCGGTGTCTTTATACACCATGTTACGCCTAGGGGCTACATTGGGTCATGAAAAACTTGATAATCAGAGCACAAGGTTTAGAAAGGTCCTAAGAAGTATCATAAGCCACGCCGAGCAAAGTCTTGCTCTTGAGTGTGAAGCGCGTCACATTTATGAATGAGAGGCTATATGATGTTAGGAAACTTCACTTATTTCATTACTCCAAAGTCGTGCGATAGAGTTTAACTCTATAATCTCTCTCTCGCTCTCTCTCCTAATCCTTATCTAATGCTTTATAGGATATGGCCACACGAAGGGCATATTCTAGAAGGAAGGCGAGAGGGAATGTGAATCAAGAGGCTACTCCTCAAGTTCTGGTAGAACCTTTGGTCTAGCAAGTGACTAATGTGGAGTTTAGGGCTACTTTACAAGTGTTGGCTCAAGCCATGATGGCCCAAGCAAATAAATAGGTTGTGGCTCCCGTGAACCCAAATGATGGTACGTCGGCAACTAGACTGAGGAATTTCAGCAGGATGAATCCTCTGAAGTTTCATGCTTCTAAGTGTCACGACCCAGGGGTACCCCCTAGATGTAACATGGCGTATAGAAACCTGAAGTACTCCATACAAGCCACTTAGTCCTCATAACATAAGAAATAGAACAACAAGAGTAAAACATATTTCAAGTCTAAAAAGTTTTTCATAAAAGAAAGCAGAAGTCTAGACACTTGTCTAATCGTAGCCATCTATTACAATATCGAATGAAATTGGGCCTAGCCCATGCATGATGTTCAAATGTAGAAATACATGAAAGAAACTAAACAATGGAAAAGTTCATCCTCGAACCGTGAGGGCTCACCAAGCTCGGGAATCAACAATGTCCGTGCTCTAGCCACAAAACTATCGACCTGACTATCAGACCCTACAATTTGGAAAAATGTAGGCAAGAGTATGCATTAGAACAAAAATGCACCAAGTATGATAAGTACGCATAAAAACATTTAAACCATGCTAAAAGGGACATTTCATTTCAAAGCATGCAATTTACCAAGTTTAAACATCATTATAGAGATAGTTGAAAAACATAAGTCATAATCATCATATTCAATGCAAGCTAGCATCATCTTTAATATCTTTGAAACCTTACGATATATTTATTTAAGCATGTCTTAGTTCATTATTAATCTTGTTGTGGGAAATATAGCCTTAACAGACATAAAGACCATATGAGCTATAACATGATTACCCGGTGTCTCCCATACTGAAAAGGGTTGTTCTACTTGCCTAAGGTAGAACCATGAACTTCTTGATTAAGTGAATCCACTAGATAATCATCCTACGGTGGAACGTAGTTTATGGGATAACGAGATTGCTAGTAGAAACCCGAGCTCTACTGATGTTTGCGTAATCAAGACACAACTTTCGATGCAAGTGTCTACGATCGTACAATAGTTTAGTAACCCAACCAAAGGTTGGGATTGTCCCAAGAGAGTGGTTTTGAGAATTTATAGAAAAATGAAATTTAATTCTAACTAGTTGTAGCTAAAGACATTAATGAGTAAAAACATTGTAAATTTAAAAGGGGGACACAACACTGTCAATTAACAATAGGGGGTTTTGTCACATGTAAGGTAAAAACAACAAAATAAACAAGGGTTTCTATGTAATGAGAGGTGATCCTTGGGATGTGACGGGAATACGGGTTAAGATAGACTATTGGGTACATGCTTGCGATAGCAAATTTATTGAGTAATAGTGACTAGGCTAAGCTTTATGTGGTAATAAGTTCTCTCTCGAACTACTTACACCGTTTCAAAAGGGTTGCTCTCAGACACCCACTTGCCGCATGAAGACCAGCCTACGCCTTACCCCACTCACTCTCTCGAGCTGAGTGTTAGGATATGGGACTAGGGTTCACTCTCTCAAGCTGAACCTCATGTTGACCCACTCCTTAGTCCATCAATCTAGCAGTGTTGGTTTTATGACTTCTTTCTCGAGCAAGCCGAAAACACATAAATAAACTTGTTTTTAGAACTATAAATTTGGTAAATTCATCCATAACTACTAGACAAAATCACCATTAAACAACATCTAATCTTTCAACAAACAAGACCTAACAATAATCTTAACCCATATTCGCTAAATCACACCCCAAAAATGGGTGTTTTTAGCCACACATCAAGAGATACAAAGTTATATCTAAATGAGCTTGAATTCAAGTGGGGATGAATATTTAAGTCTTGTAACAAGCCAAGAATAAAGAATCCAAGAGACCCAGGTCCAAATCCTTGGAAATGAAGCCCTCTTTTTTCTTCAAGTCATCAAAACCCTCTCAAACTCAGAGCAAACATACTAAAGAGAACTATTCTATATGAAAATTATAATAATTGTTCGACTCTAAAACTATAACTCTAACTAGTATTTATAGTTTTCACAGATTTGTACTGCAGTGGATTGTTCGGAGACGTTAGTCGAAATCGCCGATCAACTCGGCGATTCGCCCTTTGGTGTAGGTCATCATCGTCTTGCACCAGTCCTGAACATCATCGTGTTATGGGTCATTGGGCGACATGGTACTGCTTCGTAGAACTTCTCAGCGATGCACCGACTGCTCCTTTTTTCTGCCGACTTGATCATTTCCTTTAGGGCTCAGCACACTGAAACAAAAGGCGAATATGTGATCTGTTGGCGATTCGCCGAATGGGTTCGGCGATTCACAGATCTTCATTTCTTCGTTCTTTTAGCTTCTGTTGCTCCTTTTTGCTCGATCGTGTCCATGCTTTCCCTCAAACTTCAAATACCTAAAACTTCAAGGTTTTCATCAGATATAGAGATAAAACATGCATTTGAGGACTCAATTTCTTTTAAAATATAGCCCTAAATGAGTCCAATTTGTGGACTTATCAACACACCCAACTTAAACTTTTGCTTCTCCTCAAGCAAACTGAAGTTCAGCTATTCAAAAAGGGTGTCTCAAACAATGCTACACAAGACTCAATCATGAATGCACACAACAAGACTCAATTTGCTTATGCAAAGACAAATGTGCACTTCAAAGAATCAAGTTGTGACTCACTAATATCAACGAATCCCATGCTCACAATACTTGTTCCGAATGCAAGTTCAAACTCAACTATAGTGTTCAAATGCCCTATCACAAAGGATGATTCTATATTCACACCATGGTTTCACAATTTAAAGCTTTGGAATCAGATGCAACGCTCACACTCACAAAGAAGAACATAATGCATGCTTTCACCCATAGGTTTGCCCATATTTTCCAATCAACATTTGTTTCAGCTCACTCAAGATCAAAAAGGTCTTTACAAGGCTTATAATGGGGCTTAGTGCAAAGGTATGGTCATTTAGGCTCAGTGACTTTTATCCTCATGAAATGTGGTGCTCTTTACACTTACTTTCTTTTTCCTTCATCATTTTCATTAATGCAGCATAGGTCATCCTATTATTCGCTTCTCATGGATTGTTCAGAACCTTATTTCTTTGGTACTTTATTCCACAACTTTTTTAAAAAAATATATTCTTTTCTTCTCTTTTGTTTTTTCTATATATATATGAAAGGGTTCCATTTTTCTCAACACCATGGGTTAAAGGAGACTTTCCTTGCACTTCTTAACTTTGCCTTTTCTTTTTCACCACACCCCCAACCTATGCTTTTGGCTTAAGTTGGCTATTCAATTAACCACAATGCAAGAGGATTATAGCTAATGTATTAAGGAAGGTCTAGTTTTCATCAAGTTTCTTTCAAAGAAGGATAAGGCTCAAAGGGTGTTCAAGAAAGAATCACACACTCACAAGGTAGGTCATAAAAGAGGTATATGTCAAATTGGTTCACACTCTTCGAAGTTGCCTATGATCATATCAAGAGAAAGTCTTACTTAGTCAACTGGACCAACATGGCAAATTCTAGGTGTTGTCATGCATGGTTCTAGGTAAGCTTATCTCACAAGGCATCGACACATAAGTCAAACAAGACTCCACACTTTCGCTAGTGTGCAACAGTCATCACAAGAGAATCGATTTGATAAATGGCTAATTACAACGAGATGCAAAGAGTTCACATATTGTCTATGCAACTTCATATGGCCTCATTGTAGCCGTACATTCATGATCGTTCGATTGTAAGCACTATTCAAGTTATCGGTATTGATCGAAACCAAGACTCAAATTTTCCAAGGGACAGTCGCATTCAACACAAGAGCATATAACATGTGGCTAAAATGTGCGAAAAATTCAAAAATTTTCGGAAGGGTCAAAATCATTTTGCAATTTAAAAGAAAAGGAGCCACAAGCTCAAACATCCACAAAAAAGTAGTATTAACATAATTTTAAACAGAACAGCCCAAATATATATACAGGAAACACAAACAAAAGTAGCACACAAAAGGTGTGGGCCTCACCCCACCACAAACAAAAACATTTGTCCTCAAATGCAAATAACAAAATATCCAGAATGTAAATTAAAGGAAGATAAATAGGGAGGTAAAGAAGGGATCCTGTCTAAGCAGTCGCTCCATCTGTGTGGGCCTCAGTGCCCAATGTTGTACTCTGAATATGGGAATCAGTGCCCGAAGTTACCTTAGGGGGAACAACGGTACCGGATTCACCAAGGTCTGTTGAGTGTGTGTCTGCCAGAAAGATATGCACCGCTCTGCAAAATCCCCTGACCCATGATGGAATATTAGGGTCCAGGGTACTAGTCTTCCTGGCAGAAGTAGGCCTTTAGCCCTTGCTTTTTTCCAGTAGTAGTGGTCAGTTTCGTAGCTTTGCCTTTCGGTGTAGTTGTCTCGTCATTTATCGCACTCCCTTTTGACTTCTTTTGGGCAGTTTTTATTCTTTCCACAACTTTTGATTTAGTCATGTCTGCAAAGTCCTGAAGAGAAGTTAGAAAAACTAAAACAAAAGCAAAGCAAAAGTTATGTAGACAAACTCGCCAAACAAGATGGCGAATCGCCAAATTTCTTAGGTGAGCTAGATCAGGCTCGCAAAAGGAATTAGCTCTAAAACTATAGCAAGAAGGTGAAAGGGGAACTTCTTCGGTGGGTTTGTCGATAGTTTTCGGTGAACCTGGATAGGTCAACTGAAAGTTTTTGTTAATAAAGGTTCAGGGGTGAAGATAAAGAGAGAAAGAGAAGACTTTCGGCGAGTCGCCAAATGCTTTCTGCGACATCAAGCTTCTCGCTGAAACTTACAAAATTAATCATCGAATATAGCACGAAATCAAAAGCGAGATGGGGACATTAGGCAAACTGTCGAGTTTTGGCGAGCTCGACCCAGCTCGCCAAACGACCCAATGTGCCTATTTTCAACCCAACTTCTCAAATTCAACCTTGCAACTCCCGAAAACAGAATCAAAACAAACACCCGTACAATTAAGATAGGACCCATAACACCCCAACACAACCCCTCAAATTTTAATCCAATTTAAGGCATGCAATTATGGAAATTCAACAGTCACAACTACCCGAGCAAGGATATCAAATTAAATCAAGCATGGAAACAATCTAATCCTCTCAGGGAGGAGTAAAACACTTCAACCAGATCTTGCTATTGCAAATGAGTATAGATTATGATAAAATAAACTCAGGGCATAGAAAACAAACCTTTGGTGTCGACAAAGAGAAGATTGAAACACTAGGCGGCAATGTAATCAAATCTCGTGCACAAATCAGCATTAATAATAATCTAAAAACGCAAGAAATATACAAACTAGAGTGCAAGTGTGAGTCTGGGCAAATAAAAAGTGAGGGGATATTGAATGAATCTTCAAATTTTAAACCTTTTGCTTGCAAAGCCGTCCAGTTTTTGCCCATTCGGTGACATTATTCAGGATTACCGAACCACTTGGCGTTTCACCAAGGAGCCACTTGCTCTGCCGATTTTTTTAGAGCATCCAGTTATTTTGGAAATCCAAATGGCGGTCTCTGTTGGGATCGTCGACATGGTCGGCAATTTGCCAATAATATCATATGCTCACCGAGTTTTATAGACTCCAATGTAAATTGGTCTTGAGTCTAACGGTGGTCTGGTTTGGGGTCGCTGAACCTTTTTGGGATTCGCTGATTGGACCTGTAGCTCGCCAATATGCACCTTTCAACACTTCCCTCATTTTAACCTACAAAATCAACACACTATTTATTCTACATAATAATTGAAAGCGACTAAAATCTTAGGTAGCCTCCCAAGAAGCGCCTTAGTTAAAGTCGTGGTACGACTTCTCCACTCAGTTTTGATTTGGGAGAACGAGATGGGACATCACATGACCCAATTGAGTCTCTAATCGCTCGATAGATATGAATTGGGAGGCAGATACTCATTTAGCAGTATAACATTTTCCTTGATCTCATTTAACATTTTGTCGTGACCTTCGACTTTACTGAGCATGAGTGAGAGTATCTCCTCTGTTTATCCGTCCTCACTTCCATTGGGTTTCATACGCTCGTGAGGTGGAGCATACCGGTCCTTTCTTTTAGCCAGTATTTCCAATTCCATAATCTTCTTGGTCACTAAATCTAATTGAGTCAATAGCGTGGCCAGAGTATGGTCTTTCTCAGCCTACTTTTTCGTTATTGCCATGTGATCATATAACACCACTCCCCGGCAGCGACACCATTTTGATGTTTGCGTAATCAAGACACAACTTTCGATGCAAGTGTCTATAATACGACAATAGTTTTGTAACCTAACCAAGGGTTGGGATCGTCCCAAGGTTTTTAGAATTTATAGAAAAATGAAATTTAATTCTAACTAGTCGTAGCTAAAGACATTAACAAGTAAACACATTATATATTAAAAAGGGTGACACAACAATGTCAATTAACAATGGAGGGTTTTGTCACAAGTAAGGTAAAAACAACAAAATAAACGAGGGTTTCTAAGTAATGAGAGGAGATCCTTGGGATGTGACGGGAATAAGGGTTAAGATAGATTATTGGGTACATGCTTGGGATAGTAAATTTATAGAGTAATAGTGACTAGGCTAAGCTTTATGTGGGAATAAGTTCTCTCTCGAGCAACTTACCCCATTTCAAATGGGTTGCTCTCGGACACCCACTTGCCACATGAAGACTAGCCTATGCCTTATCCCACTCACTCTCTCCAGCTGAGTGTTAGGATATGGGACTAGGGTTCACTCTCTCGAGCTGAACCTCATGTCGACCCACTCCTTAGGCCATCAATCTAGTAGTCTTGGTTTCTCGACTTCACTCTCGAGCAAGCCAAAAACACATAAATAAACTTGTATTTGCAACTACAAATTTGTTAAATTCATCCATAACTACTCGACGAAATCACCATTAAACTACATCTAATCTATCAGCAAATAAGACCCAACAACAATCTTCACCCATATTCGCTAAATCACACCCCAAGAATGGGGGTTTTTAGCCACACATCAACAGATATAAATTTATACCTAAATGAGCTTGCATCCAAATTGGTATGAATATTTAAGTCTTGTTATAGGCCAAGAATGAATAATCCAAAAGACCAAAGTCCAAATCCTTGGAAATGAAACCCTATTTTTCTTCAAGTCTTCAAAACCCTCTCAAACATAGAACGAAAATACTAAAAAGTACTATTCTATATGAAAATTATAGTAATTGGTCGACTCTAAAACTACAACTCTAACTAATATTATAGTTTTCACAGATTTGTGCTGCAGCGGATCATTCGGCGTCGTTAATCGGAATCGCTAATCAACTCGGCGATTCGCCCTTTGGTGTAGGTCGTCACCGTCTTGCACAAGTCCTCAACATCGTCGTGCTCTAGGTCATTGGGTGACATGGTACTGCTTCGCGAAACTTCTCGGTGATGTGCCAACTTCTTCCTTTTTTCGTCGACTTAATCCTTTCCTTCAGGGCTCAGTACACTGGAACAAAAGACGAATATATTATCTGTTGGCAATTCACCGAATGGGTTCGATGATTCGCAAATCTTCATTTCTTTGTTCTTTTTTCTTCTTTTGCTTCTTTTTACTCGATCGTGTCCATGCTTTCCCTCAAACATCAAATACCTAAAACTTCAAGGTTTTCATCAGATATCGAGATAAAACATGTATTTGAGGACACAATTTCTATTAAAATATAGGCCTAAATGAGTCCAATATGGGGACTCATCATCTACTAACGGGAGAGTTTCCGTCTCATGAGACTTCTTTTAGAAAACCTAACCTTTACTAATGGGAGAGCTTCCATCTCATTGGCAATATCCAATCAGTGCTAAGCATAATTCCAACAAAATAGTATTTCTTATTCATTCTTATGACCCATGGAAAGGAATGTCATCTTACCAATCCAACCTAGCTCATTAGGATAACTCTTTAGATCATGCGTGAGTAAACCTTTGACCCTCCATGTCTACATGTAAATCTTAGATTCAATTAGGTGAGAAAGCCTTTCAACCGTAAAATCTTCATTATGTGAGAAAACCCTGCACATCATGTTCATTATGCGTTCATGAGAATGTTGTTTCAATCAACACAACAACATTATCATAATCATTGACACTTCACTCTCAAAGTCACCTTAAAGCATTTACATAGAATTCATAATAACTTGCATAGTCTCATACTTTGCCCTTTCAAGGTTCAAAGGCTACTTTTAATCATCACATATAGAATTCCAGAATTAGACATGGATTCCATTATAATTCACGTGATCTATCACTTCATTCACAATTTCATAAAATTCCTCTTTCATTAACAAAGACCCACATTATAAGATCACAATTGAGAAATATGAGAATTACATGGGTTATTGGGGATACATCATAAAAACCATAGGAAATCATCAATTCATGCTTAGAATAACATAATTCAATCATTAGAATCAAGTTTGAAAGGAACCTATGACTTTTGAATCAAACCATAACAATGGGGATTTCTATCTTTCTTTTGAAATTGGATTTTGAAGGAATTCCATGGATGAAAGCTATCATACCTTAATGTTGTGTCCGAGATTGGAACTCATTTAGGGCTTTATTTACAATGATTTAGTGTCCTCAAATACTTATTTTATGCTAATAATTGATGTAAAACCCTTGATTTTCAGATATATGGGTTGAGGAACGAAGCTAGGACATAAATGGTCAACAAGGACAAATAGGTTGAAAAAGAGAAGAGGAAAAACAAGCTTGATGGTCGCCGAGATCACTCGGCAAATTGCAATGTTGCTCCCCTAACGCCTAAATTTACAGTGCTCTGAGGTTAGATTAGGAGTAACTTCGGTGGGAAGTAGTTCCACTCGGCGTGTCGCTGATCATATCTGCGAAGAATGACCTCGTCGCCAAAAGTACTGATGGAGATCCAGATAAATGCTGATGGGCGAGCAAAAAGGATAAAAGGCGAATCGCGAAATGAAAAGGTGATCCCGATCTATCTCACCTAAAATTAGAGTGGTTGGACTAAGAAGATGTGAAGAATGAAGAGCGACACAAAGGTCGATCGGCGAGTCACCGAATAGTCGGCCAAGCCCAACTATCCTCGCCGATTGTATCCAAAAAGCCACACACCATAATTGTATAAATTGATTTTTTCAAGAGAGAGAAAGCATTCAGAAACGTGAGGAACAAAAGATTGAAAGTAGAAACACCACCATTGTGGATTTCAAGTGATTTTAGTAAGGTTTTTATTTGGATTTTTTAATAGAGGATATTTTAGTTAATTTTAACTTTCGCATTTCATTTACCCAGCTGTGGAAAATGTGGCAGGTATTGAATTTCATCTTTTCACTATGATTGGCTAAAACCCTATCCTCAGGGGTTTGATAATGTGACCAATTCCTGCATTTTACTAAATAGGTGTTATCGATTAGTGATTTTTAGTGTTAATTTGTAGCGGGTTTGAATTATTACTGTGGTTTAACTTCATTATTGCATATTTAGTGTAATATATTTCAGAGTTTTGTGCTCGCTCGAGAGAGAAGTACATAACCAACGTAGTAATTTGGCATCCTTAGTAGTGGGTCTTGATGGTTTCAGCTTGAGAAAGTGAAACCCAAGATTCAACCTTTGTATCTAGCTTGAAAGAGTGGATTTGATGAGAACGTGGGCTGGTTGTCTTGTAGATAGTGTTGAGCTTCGAGAGAACTCAATGGATATAAGATCATTGTTCGAGAGAAAATTACCTTACTTATAGTCCATTCTACCCGCGATTAATTAACATTGTCAGTAACGATTTAAACCCATTAAGTTGAATTTGGCAGTTGGTTAGTCAATCCCCAAGTGTTTCCTAGTTATCTGATTGTTCCTTCATTGATTGTTGACATGGGTTGGTGACAACATCCTGGAATTTTGACTATTAAATTCTTTAGTGTTGTGTTGCTTAGCTGCAAAGGTTCACTACCATACTTTTATATTTGAATTCAAAAGAAAGCTACTCTCTGTGGGATCGACCCCATCTTAGTTGGTTGGGTTATATATAGACTAACGATAGATGATGCTTAGAATTTGATGAAGTGTCTTTCAAATGTTAATCAAAATTGCACCACTGCCGGGGAGTAGGGTCATTTAGAGTTCTTTTATCGAAGATTCGAGTTGTGAATTTGTTGGTTGTAGTTGAATCAATTTAGACTGCATTGTGTAGTATTGGTTGGACTGAATAGAAGTAAAAATGAGTGAGGAAAAGGTGAATGGTAGTCTAGCAGGCCCCCGAGATGGTATCGATGATATTAACAGTGCATACAAGCCAATCAAATCGAGTGAAATGGGTGCAAATTGCTTACGCCCAGTTGATGAGAATGCAACATTGAGTTCACGAGAACAACTCTTCATCTCCTCCAAATGAAAGGTCGTTATGGTGGGCTGGCTCATGAAGATCCACATGATCATTTGAGGAATTTTATAGATGTGTGCAGCCCATTTTCATTCAAGAATGTGCCACAAGAATTCCTTCACGTCGTGGGATGAGCTTATGACGACATTTAATGCAAGATTCCTCCCTCCGTCGAGGATGATGAAACCTAGGGATAACATTCAAGGTTTTAAGCGATTGGAGGGTGAACCCATCCATGAAACGTGGGTGAGGTTTAAGAAGCTCTTACTTCAATGTCAAACTCACTGGCTACCAAACAATTTTCTACTCCAATATTTTTACTATAGTCTTGATTCGGTTAATAAAGGAATGACTGATCAATTTGTTCAAGGGGGAATAATGTCACAATCATTTGAGGTGGCTTCATTTCTTCTTGATGACATGACAAAAATAAATCAAGCTTGGTACACTCAAGAGGATCA
The DNA here is from genome assembly GCA_036250505.1 of Solanum acaule. Lineage (NCBI taxonomy): Eukaryota > Viridiplantae > Streptophyta > Magnoliopsida > Solanales > Solanaceae > Solanum > Solanum acaule. The sequence goes on along the minus strand of JAJOOR010085554.1, from coordinate 52,897 downwards.
AGTCTCTCTTTTTTGTTGTAAAATGACACAAGAACAACTTGATAAGGAAAGAGAAAGGGATGAGAACATCAAGAAGATGTTGACCCAAATGGAGATACTAAAAGAGCATGTGTTGGAGAATGTGGGAAAACCCAAGTGAGCAAGTGGAGTGTTTAGAGTTGAGAAGGGTTCTTCCTCAGGTTATTCAAAACCGAGGGAGAATTAAGGTTGGAGTTCCAAAAGGTACGAGGATGGTTTCCACCCATGCTATTTACAGCGAGGTGGGAATCGAGGTTGGAACTATCACAAGGAGGAAGAACAAAGAAGATACTATCAAGAATGGGTTGAGCAAAGTGATTATTGGAAAAGGAAGGATGTCCATGAAGAGAACTACACTCAATCGAGTGAGAGCCCAAAGTCAAAAGAGAGTGCAAGTAGTCCCCGGGTGAATGATTTGCTGTCACGCATCCTTGCCAAAGTTGAAGGTTCAGATGATTTGTTAGGAGGGATGAAAGATCATTTCTCTTTATTGAACAATAAAGTGAACTCTCACGCAGATGCAATCAAGATACTTGAAGGTCAGTTGAGTTTACTTTCAACACAATTGAAATAAAAAATGACAAGGGAAGATGATGATAGAGCGCTGGCTGTTGTTACTCATAGTGGAAAGGTAGCGATAGGCGATGTGACAAGCAATGAAGAAGCTCAAATACATGAAGAAGACAAAGGTATGGAGGAATAAGAAATAACCATCCATCAAAGCATTGCCAAAGGGACACAAAATGATGTGGAGAAACACAATCCAATCCCAAAAGTTATGCAAACTTTACCCAAAATATCTCTACCATTTCCCGAACGCCTCAAGAAGAAGAATGAGGATGAGAAGTTCAATAAGAATTTATTCGTGTTCAAGAAATTATCGATTAATCTCCCTATAGTAGAAGCATTGTTGGAAATTCTAGGTTATGCAAATTTTATGAAAGAGTTAGTCACAAAGAAAAGGAGCTTAGATTTTGAGACAATCGAAGTTTCTCATAGTTGTAGTGCAATTATGACTAAGGAGCTGATCAAAAAGAGAGAAGATCCCAGAGTATTTTCCATCCCTTGCACCATCGGCATGCTTCAATTTGCTAAAGCCCTATGTGATTTGGGAGTAAGAATCAACCTAATGCCATATGCAATCTATAAACAACTTGGTTTGGGTGAGCCGAAAGCCACAACAATGAGACTCTTGATGGCGGACCAATCAATTAAACATCCTGTAGGGATACTATATGAAATCTTGGTAAAGGTTGACCGATTCATTTTCCCGGCTTATTTTGTCATTCTCCATTGTGAAATAGATGCTGAAATTCCCATCATTTTGGGAAGACCATTCTTGGCAACCGGGAGAGCGTTGGTGGATATTGAAAGCGGAGAACTAAAGTTCCAGGTGAATGAAGATGAAGTAACCTTTAATGTTTGTCAGTCAATGAAACACCCAAGCGATATTCACGTGGTCTCCACTATTGATATTATTGATGAGGCGGTGGCTAGTGTTAGTCATTTGATGTGTATGAGTGAACCACTTGAGGTCGTACTTGCTAACTATTATGAATTCAAAAATCAAGGATTCAAAGAGGTAGTAGCTTTTCTTTCAGGCACAGGGGGTGGGTATTCAAAGACTCCATTGAAGTTGGACATTGATCTAAAATATTAAGAAAGTCCTCCCGCAAAGCCATCAACAGAATAGCCACCAAATCTGGAGTTGAAAGAACTTCCTTCCCATCTCCGATATGCTTTCTTGGGGGAAAACAACACCTTACTGGTGATCATTGTAGTTGACTTGCTTGAATGGTAGGTAAAATTGATCCTTGAGGTGTTAAGAAGGCATATCAAAGCTATAGGTAATTAGACTATCACTGACATAGTTGGCATTCCTCCCGACATTTGCACTAACAAAATTCATCTTGATAGTGATTGTAAACTTAGTGTTGAACATCAGCGGAGACTGAACTCACTGATTCAAGTGGTGGTGAAAAAGGAGATAATAAAGTGGTTGGACGCAGGTGTAATCTACCATATTGGGATAGCAAATGGGTGTGTACGGTGCAATGTGTACCAAGAAAGGGAGGCATCACAATAGTCCTAAATGAAAAAGAGGAGCTTGTATCTATGAGACCGGTGACCGGATGGCGAGTATGCATGGATTACCGGAAGTTCAACTCGTGGAACAAAAAATATCACTTTCCCATACCTTTCATGGATCAAATGGTTGATCGACTTTCGTAGAGAGGTTGGTATTGCTTTTTGGATGGGTATTCCGGTATAACCAAATCTCCATTGCTCCGGAAGACCAGGAAAAAACCACCTTCACCTGCCCATATGAAGCTTTTGCCTTCAAACGAATGTCGTTCGGGTTATGTTATACTCTGGCAACATTTCAACGTTGCATGCTATTTATTTTCGCTGATATGGTGGAGGATTCAATGGAGGTCTTCATCGATGACTTCTCGGTTGTGGGTGACACTTTTAAAGCATGTTTAGCATACTTAGGACAAGTTCTCTAAATATGTGTGGAGACAAATTTGGTCCTAAATTGGGGAAAATGCCACTTCGTGATTAAGGAAAGTATAGTTCATTGTCACAAAGTGTCGCAAAAAGGGCTAGAGGTTGATAAAGCGAAGATTGAAGGGATTAAGAAATTAGCACCACCAATTTCGGTGAAGGGTATTCGTGGTTTCTTGGGACATGCCTGTTTTTATCAGAGGTTCATCAAAGTCTTCTCAAAAATTGCACATCCTCTATGTAAACTCTTGGAGGAGGAAGTGAATTTCCACTTTGATGATGCTTGTATAATGGATTTTAAGTGCTTGAAAGAAAAAATTATCTCCACTCTGGTTATCATTAGTCCTGATTGGTCAGAACCCTTCGAAGTGATATGTGATGCAAGCGGCACAACATTTGGTGTCATGTTGGGGTAAAAAATGCAGCAAACTATTTCACCCTATTTACTAAGCAAGAAAAACTCTAAATACTGCTCAACGTAACTATACAGTTATAGATCAAGAATTACTTGAGGTAGTATATGCGTTTGAGAAGTTCCGAGCATACTTGCTAGGCACTAAAGTGGTGGTTCACACTAATCATGCTGCACTGCATTATCTGATAGCAAAGAAGGATGCCAAGCTAAGACTGATAATGTGGGTGCTACTGCTGAAAGAATTCAACTTTGAAGTCAAAGATAAGAGAGGTTGTGAAAATCAGGTGGTTGACAACTTATCAAGATTGAAAGGCAAGGAAAATGATGAGCTGGAGATCGACATAAATGATGTCTTTCCCGATGAACAGGTATTCACGGTAACTCTCCAACAAACTCCTTGGTATGTTGATTTTGCTAATTACGTAGTGTGTGGATTAATGCTGGAAGAACTGAACTTCTACCAAAAAAAGAGGTTCTTGTTCAATGTTAAGAAGTACTTCTAGGATGAACCATATTTATTTAGAGAGTGTGCTGACCATATCATTAGGAGATGTGTTCCGGAAGGAGAAGCCATTGAAGTTCTCCATGCTTGTCACGCTTCATCTATTGGGGTTCATCATAGTGGTGTACATACAACTGCTAATGTCCTTCAAAGTGGCTACTACTGACCGTCCCTCAACAAAGATACTCATGAGTTTGTTAAGAAGTGCACTCAATGTCAGAAACAAGATGGAGTGTCCAAAGGACACGAGTTACCTCATACGCCCATTTTAGAAGTTGAGTTATTTGATGTTTGGAAAATAGATTTCATGGGCCCATTTGTGAGGTCATTTGGTAATAAGTATATTTTGGTGGCAGTAGACTATGTTTCTAAATGGGTGGAGGCTATTGCACTTCCAGACAATGAAGGGAAAAGTGTTGTTCAATTCCTAAAACGCTACATATTTGCTAGATTTGGTACTCCTCGGGATATTATTAGTGATGGGGGATCCCATTTTTGCAATATGTATTTTGCATCCTCATTGAGAAAGTATGGAGTGAAACACAAAGTGGAAACTCCGTATAATCCCCAAACGAGTGGCCAAGTTGAAGTGTCAAATTGATAGATCAAGAGTATCTTGGCCACGATGGTGAATTCAAAAAGGACGGATTGGTCTCGAAAGCTTGATGATGCTCTATGGGCATATCACACAGCATACAAAACACTAATTGGTCTGCTTCTATATCAACTAGTTTTCGGAAAATCTTGCCATTGACCGGTTGAATTGGAACAGAAAGCATTTTAGGCATTGAAAGCCCTAAATCTGAACTGGGAAAAGTCTTAAAAAAAGAGAATAGATCAGCTAAATGAGTTGGACGAATTCAGGGTCAAGGCGTATGAAAGTTCAGCTCTTTACAAGGAAAAGATGAAGAAGTGGCATGATTCTAGAATCCTTAAGAGGGAGTTCAAAGTAGGAGATTGGGTGTTAGTATATAATTCACAACTCAGACACTTTCCGAGAAAGCTCAAATCCAAATGGTCAGGTCCATTTAGAGTAATATGGGTGTTCACAAATGGTGCCACTGAAGTTGAAGGTAAAGAGGGACCATCATTCAAAGTGAACGGTCAACGCTTCAAGTTGTATTTTGGCGAATGCCAGGAGATTTCTCTAATTGAAGTGGTGTATCTAGAAGATGCTTGAGAGCATTTCCACGTCGTGCCACACCATTAAATAAGGCACTTCTTGGGAGGCAACCCAAGTGTTAGTATTTCAAATAATGTGCGCTAATTTTTAAGGTGCGAACAATTGTGCGAGGTGAAGACACCATTGGCGAATTGCCGATCGGTTCGGAGACCCTGACCTAGTCTGCCTTCTGGACTTTGAAAATAGATTTGCGATACTGGAACATTAGGTGGGAACCTTTATCACTCGGCGATTTGCCGAAGTGATTGGGCTATCCCATTTTCTCCGCCCTTTTGCCCCAGCTCTGTAGGCCTGACCTAATGGATCATTCGGCAAGGATTCAAGTGCACTATGCGAAGCACCGATCAGTTCGGCGAATTCTTTCAACTCCCCCATGTCGCCCCTTCTTGAATGTGGTGCATATTGGAAATAATGGGGATATCCTGATCATTGGGTGAGTCGCCGAGTGGTTCGGTGACTGTTACAATTTCTCGTTACATGGGAGCCTTGTGAAGATTTCTTGTCACTGTGCTTTGCGTGTTTACATATCAGTATTTTATTTTTATTTTTCATTTTTGGTATTGTTTGTTATCTAATCATATTTAAGACAATGTTGAATGCTTTTGGTGGGGATGTGTGTTTGGTCAATGAGTCCCTTACACATTCGAAAAAAGTTATTTATTTGAGTATCGGTTATGATCAATACCGATGACTTGAATAGTGCTCTTAATCGAACAAAAATGAATGTGCGGCTACGATGAGGGCAAATGAAGTTGCATAGACATTATGTAAACTTTTTGCATCTCGTTGTGTCTAGCCGGTTATCGAATGAGCCTCTTGTGATGAACATTGCACACTAGCGAAAGTGTGGAGTCTTGTTTGATATTGGTGTGAACCTTGTGTGATTACACCTAGAATTTTTCTCGTGGGTCCGGTTAACTAAGTGATGCAAGGTCTTGAAAAGATCTTAGGCAACAATTTGAAAGAGTGAACCAATTTGACAATATACCTCTTTTGTGGCCAACCTTGTGAGATGTGTGAACTTTGCTTGAACACCCTTTAAGCTTTATCCTTTTCTTGGAAGAAACTTGATGAAATTTTAACCTCTCTCTATCTATTCACCCATAACCCTAATGAAGTGTGGTTTGTTTGTATAGCCAACTTAGGCCAAAAGCCTAAGTTTGGGGTGTAGTTAATAGAGAAGGTAAATCAAGAAGTGCGAAGAAGTCCCCCTTGATCCGTGTTTTTGAGAAAGATGGAACCCCTCCATAAAAAAAAAGGAAAAAAAAGAAGAAAAGAAGAATAAAAAAGAAAAGGAACAAAACAGTTAAGAAATAAAGTTGCAAAAGGAAGGAATAATGGGGTGAATTTTTTAGCATGAATGAGAATGTTGAAGAAAAGGAAAGAAAGTTACGTTCATACCACATTTCAGGAGAATAGCAGCCACTGAGCCTAAATGACCGTACCTTTACACTCAGCCCTGTTACAAGCCTTGAAAAGACCTTTTTGATCTTGAGTGAGCTAAAATGAATGTTGATTGGAAAATAAGGGAAAAGCTATGGGTGAAGTCATGCACGTGTTCATCTTTGTGAGTGTGAGAGTTGTATGTGATTGCGGAGCTATAAATTATTGAACAATTGTGTTTGAATATGGAATCATCTTTGTGTGAGGGCATTTGAGTACCATTGTTGAGCTTGAACTTGCATTTAAAGCAAGTATTGTGAACTTGAGAATCTTTGATAATGGTAAGTCACAACTTGAGTATTTAAGTTCACAATTGATCCTTGCATAAGGTAGTTGAGTCTTGTTGTGTGCATTCATGATTGAGTCTTGTGTAGAACTGTTTGAAACATCCTTTTTGAACTAATGAACTTCAGTTTTACTTGAGGACCAGAAAAAGTTTAAGTTGGGGGTGTTGATGAGTCTGAGATTTGGACTCATTTAGGGCTTTATTTACAATGATTTTGGAACACCCCGACTTTTCAGAACGTCTAAATTAACCCGTATATTCGTTGAATGATAAGGAGTGTGATTAATAAATTAAAAATGATGTGGTATGTCATATTTTAAGTGTTCAAGGGTTGCATCTCAAGTTTTGAAGTAAGGTAAGTCACAAAAAAAAAAGTGGGCGAAAGTTATCGCAAGTTCCTTTTTAAAGATTTCTCTGAAATTTGGGTCAAATGTATTGGATGTTTTCTCCCAATATATAAAGAGTTAGAAGTCTTATAACCCATTAAATCAAAGGCCTATGAGTCTAGTTTGCAACACACAAAACCCCGTATCAAACCGACATCAGAGTAAAAATTTAAAAAGGTTTTACTACGGACTGCCAGGGCAGAATCCGGGTCGGGTAAAAAATATGGTATGTCGGCTTATTTAACGTTTTAAGCCGTGAAAACATTTCATTTCAGTTCCAAACCAGAGAAAAATATTAATAGAGGGTTCCTACGGAGTTCTCGCATGATGAAGGTCAGTTTTTGACGATTTTTACCATTAAACATTTCCCTCATGCCTAAAAACGTATTCCCTACACGTGGCAGTCATTTTTTCCTTATATTAGTAGCGTTTGGAGCTTGTTTTTTAAGATATAAATTTGTAGTTATTGGTGTTTCTTCAAGGTTAAATAAAGTAATCATCTCGGGACTCTTTTATGATTGTTTTTATGAATTTCTACGGACGTTTCGACAAGTTGGGGCAATATGGAAAATCATCCGATATAAGTTTAATTATGAACTGTTTATTGGTGCGTACCAGCTGTGTATATAAAGTGTTTGAAAAGCTTAGGACATAAGGAACAACTTTCATGAAGGAACTACGGTCTTCGGAGCGTTCATTGAAAAGGTATGTTAAGGTTATTCCCTACGTTCGACATGTTTCCTTAGCGGTAGTTAATGTTGGTGATCTTGTAGATGTAATTGTGAGTGGTTGACTGATTGGGTGGTTATAAACCCTCAGTTTAGGGACTCACGATCTGTTAAGAAAGACCCTAAGTTAGGAACCACTTGGAGATTATTCATACATATTGTTTATAGCCAAATTGCTCGCCTTCAACCTATTTAATTGTTTGTTGTCGCCCTTGGGGATATTGTGGTTAGCTGTTGAGCTATGAACTGCCTATGCGGGCTATGATGTTGGCTAATAGGACTATGATAATGCCAAAGAGGGCTATGTGTTGCCCACGAGGCTATATCGATGCCAAAGAGTGTTATGTGTTACCTACGGGGCTATTTTGATGCCAAAGAGGGCTATGTGTTACTTAAAAGGCTATGTGATGCAAAAGAGGGCTACGTGCAGCCCACCGCGCTATGATGCTGCCTAAGAAAGTTATGCGCTACCTACGGGGCTATATCGTTGCCAAAAAGGGTTATGTGACTTCTTACAAAGATAAGGGGCTACCGATAAGGTTATGTAGATTGATTTGGCACCTTCTGGGATTATGGGGCTAAGTAGGTGGTATGTTGTTTATACCTACCGGGCTTATGGGGGTTTGGTTACGTTGATGTTTGATCATTATTGTATTTTATTAGATTCAGTTGTGGGTTGGCATGCTTATCTAAATTTTATTTCCTTACCTGGTTGCTTTTGGTATATTATGATACTTGCTCATTTAGTCTACAACATTTTATACTCTGTACATTATTTTGTACAGACACCCTATTGCCAGGGGAGGCTGCATTCATGCATGTAAGTCTTGACAGATGACCGAGTAGACCTCCTCAGTAGCAGGATTGACTTCTATCCGGTTGGCTAGCCCCTTTCCTCCGGAGCTTCCAGAGTTTGGAGGTTTGTTGACTTTTGTTATGTATATTTTTATGGGTAGGCTGGGGACCTGTCCCGCCAATATTTACTACTCTTAGATGCTTGCAGACTAGTGTGGGGGGTGTATAGCTATGTTATAGGTATACTGGCCTAGGTTGTTACTTTGTTGAAGCTTGTAAGTTGTTTGATGTACTGTATTGATATATTCTTGCTTTTAGTTTTGGTATAGATATCATGGTGGCCTCGATGGCCCAATCAGGATTTTTGTGCTAGTTGGCTATTTATTTATATGATATCCTGGGAGTAGTTGTTTCTTTTCTAGATCAGTTGACAGGGGCCTTGCCGGTCGAGGGCTTAGTTTTAAGCCGATATATACTTGTTTGTTACCTTGATTGCGTGTGAGTGCCATGTGCTTCTAGCAAATGGTTCAGCAGGGTTGGCTCGGGACTGTGTTTTGGCATTAAGAGCCAGTTGCGCCCCTCGAGTTTGGGGCGTGACAAACTTGGTATCAGAGCAACGTCGTATACTAGGGAGTCTGCAAGTCGTGTCTAGTAGAGTCTTGTTTATAAATGTGTTGTGCACCACATTCAATAAGCAAGATGCTACCGAGCATGTTAGAATGACTATCCTTCATTTGCTCACCTCGTGCTATAGAGCAGTATCTTAAGGGTTGAGGTTTCTTGCTTATAATTGATACTTTTATGCGATAGAGATAGCTGGCACTGGACAGACCATAGCTTGCCAGGGGCTAGATACAAATGCAGACGAGGGTACAGGAAATTTACCACAGGTGGAGGTAGCCCATTGTGAGACCCATGGGGAGACATCTTCTCAGCCCCTTATAGCTTCCCCACCGATTCAGGAGCCTCCGAGGACTACAGGACTTTCGGCTCCATCAACAGTTCCACCTCTAGTTCCTCCTATTCCATCTAATCAGGATTTCAAGAGTGTAGTATATATGTTAGCATAGTTAGTAGCTGCACATCGCCAACCAGTTGTGCCAGATGTTGCCGGACCTTCTAAAGGGCTCGGAAGTTCTAGCGTTTGTGAATTTGTTGCCTTGAATCCTCCACAGTTTACAGGGACGGATTGCAGAGGGGACCCTAATCAATTTGTTGATTAGCTTCATAGGATCTTTAGAGTCATGAATGCCTCAACGACTAAGTCAGTTGAGTTAGCAGCATTTCGATTGCGCGATGTTGCAGTATTGTGGTACGAGAGTTGGGAGAGATCTAAGGGAAAGTATGCATCTCTACCCACTTGGGATAGCTTTACAGAAGCTTTCATAGATCACTATTTGCCTTGAGAGATTAGGGATAGTTGGGCGGACCAATTTCTGAACCTCCGACAAGGCAGCATGAGTGTCCGAGAGTATGGGTTGAGATTTGATTCATTGGCTAGATATGCACCATCATTTGTTGATACGATGCATGATATGGTGTGTAGATTTGTGGGAGGGGTCGACTCAGACTATATCGATGCTTGTTCTACCGCTGCACTAAATGATAATATGGATATCTCGCGAATTTAGGCATTTGTACAAGGCATAGAGGATCGCCGATATTTATAGTATATGAGTGAGAGGTTCGAGAGAGAGAGACAGGAAAGGGCAAGGCCCGCTGGTTCACATGGAGATTTTCAGGGTTGTCCCAGATCTCGATATTATATTAGGCCACCTAGACCTCTACCATAGCATTTCTAGGGTATTAGATTTGATCGTCAGGGACAGTCAGGCCCAGGTGAGGGTCAACGAGCAACAAGCTCTCAGCAGCAGAGGGGTTCAGGCCAGGCTAGGACAACCACACCACATTGTGCAACTTGTGGTAGGATGCATTTCGGGAGGTGCAAACAGGGTTCCAAAGGTTGTTATTCTTGTGGACAGGAGGGGCAGGGTGGAGAAACTTCCCGACCATAGATCAGGGTGGTATAGGTCAGTCGACCAGGTCAGTAGTAGGTTCCTCTTCATCAACACAGTCTGTTGTGCGTGGACCCCAGACTTCAGTAGGTAGAGGTAAAGGCAGAGGTACAGAGGTAGCATCTAGTTCTGGTGGTGGACAGAACCGTACATATTCACTAGCCGGCCGACAAGACTCAGAGTTATCACCAGATGTTGTGACATGTACATTGATTGTTTCCTCCCATTGTGTTTATGCTTTGATAGATCTTAGATCTACTTTGTCTTATGTTACTCCATTTATTGCGGGGAAGTTATGTATAGTAGCAGAGTCTTTATATCGACCCTTTATTGTATCTACACTAGTTGGTGAGTCTATTGTTGCCATAAGAGTCTATCGAGGTTGCACGGTAGAAATTATCAACCATCAGACCTCTGTAGATCTTGTAGAATTAGAGATGGTCGAATTTGACGTCATTATAGGTATGGACTGGTTAGCGTCTTGTTATGCTAACGTTGAGTGCCGAACAAAGATTGTTAGATTCCACTTTCCAAGAGAGGCAGTTCGGGAATGGAAAGGCGATACAGCAACGCTGAAAGGTAGGTTTATTTCCTATCTTAAGGCGAGGAGGATGATTACCAAGGGTTGTATTTATCATCTTGTTCACGTTCATGATATAGATGTAGAACCACCGACTCTTTAGTCTATTTCGGTAGTTAATAATTTTCTAGATGTATTTCCAAATGTGCTCCCTGGTATCCCTTCTAAATAAGAAATTGATTTTTCTATCGATATGCTACTAGCTACACAACCCATATCTATCCCTCCTTATAGAATGGCTCTTGTTGTGCTAAAGGAGTTGAAGGATCAACTGAAGGACTTGTTGGATAAAGGTTTTATTAGGCCTAGTGCTTCACCATGGGAAGAAAGATGGCTCACTAAGAATGTGTATCGATTATCGACATCTGAATAAGGCGACTATAAAGAATAAGTATCCCCTTCCGAGGATCGATGACTTGTTTGATCAGTTACAAGGTGCTAAGTGTTTCTCAAAGATTGATTTAAGATCAGGTTACCACAAGATACGAGTTCAGGAGAAAGACGTTCCAAACATAACTTTTAGAACCAGATATGGACACTTTGATTTCTTGGTAATGTCTTTTGGATTAACTAATGCCCTAGCAGTGTTCATGGACCTGATGAATAGTATATTCAGGCCGTATCTAGACTTGTTTGTCATTGTATTTATTGATGATATTTTGTTGTATTCAGGTTCAAAAGCTGAGCATGCAAATCATTTGCGAGCAATCCTTCAGGTTCTTAGAGAGCAGGAACTTTATGCAAAGTTCTCCAAGTGTGAGTTCTGGTTGAGCTCTATGGATTTTCTAGGCCATATTGTAGAAGATGCAGGCATTGTGGTTGATATACAAAAGATAGAGTCCGTAAAGACTTGGCCCAGACCCATGACTCCTACTGAGGTTCGTAGTTTCTTTGGGTTAGTTAGGTACTACAGAAGGTTTGTAGAGGGGTTTTCTTTACTTTCAGCACCATTAACGAAGTTGACTCAAAAAGCAACTATGTTCCAGTGGACTGAGGCTTGCGAGCATAGTTTCCAGGAGTTGAAGGACAGGTTGACATCAATACCAGTTCTAGCATTGCCAGAGGGTTCAGAAGGCTATGTGGTGTATTTTGATGTTTCTGGTGTTGGGTTGGGATGTGTTCTAATGCAACATGGTAAGGTTATCTCATATGCTTCAAGGTAGTTGAGAAAGCATGAGAAAAACTATCCGACCCACAATTTAGAGTTGGCCACAGTTGTGCACGCGTTGCAGATTTGGAGACATTATTTGTATGGCATTCATGTTGACATCATCACAAATCATAAAAGCCTTCAATATATCATTAGACAGAAAGAGTTAAATCTGTGACAACGTCGATGGCTTGAGTTATCGAAAGAGTATGATATGGATATTTTATATCATCCAGGAAAGGCGAATGTGGTAGCCAATACCCTCAGTCAAAGATCTACGGGTAGGTTATCCTATTTAGGTGTTGAGAAGCGTGAGCTAGTGCGAGAGCTTCATCAGTTAGCTAGCTTGAGAGTCAAATTGTTAGAGGCAAAAGATAGTGGGGTAACAATTCAGGACACAGCCGTATCATCTCTAGTTGTAGAACTAAAATCACGGCAACAAGAGGATCCTAGATTAGAGAAGCTCAGAGACAAGGCTCAGAATCAACAGACTTTAGAATTTGATAAAGCAGGAGATGGAGTCCTTAAAAGTAGCGGTCGATTGTGTGTTCCGAATGTTGCAGGGCTTCGACATCAGATTATTAAAGAGGGACATCATTCCCGTTATTCTATTCACCCTGGTTCAATGAAGATGTACCTTGATATTAAGGAGATATATTGGTGGCACGGGATGAAGAAGGACGTTGCTAGTTTGTTGCACAGTGTCCTAATTGCCAACAGGTGAAGGTTGAGCACCAAAAGACCGCTGGGCAAGTTCAGGAGATTGCCATTCCTTTATGGAAGTGGGAAGCAATTAATATGGATTTTATTACAGGGTTACCTCGATCGCGTCGCAAGTTTGAGTCTATCTGGGTAATTCTTGATAGACTAACAAAATCAACCCACTTCTTAGCAGTCAGAGCTACTTTTACCGTCGAACACTATGCAAGGCTCTATATTGGAGAGGTTGTTAGGCTAGACGGTGTCCCAATATCTATTATCTCTGATAGAAAAGCAGAACTTACCGCCATCTTCTAGAAGTCCTTCCAGAAAGGACTGGGGACACAGGTTCATTTTAGTAAAGCCTTTCACCCTCAGACAGATGGCCAGGCTGAGCGCACAATTTTGACACTCGAGGATATGCTACGGGCGTGTATGCTAGACTTCAAAGGGAGTTGGGATGACCACCTACCTCTTATAGAGTTCGCATACAATAATAGTTATTATTCCAGCATCAAAATGACACCTTATGAGGATTTGTATGTGCGAAAATGTAGGTCTTCTATCGGATGGTTCAAGGTAGGTAAGTCAGGGTTGATTGGACCCGAATTTGTACAACAGATAGTGGAGCAGGTTAAGCTCATTTGGGAGAGGGTTTTAACAGCTCAAAGCCAATAGAAGTCATACTCAGATGTGCGACGAAGGGACTTCAAATTTTGTGTCGATGACTGGGTATTCTTAAAAGTCTCGCCTACGAAGGGTGTTATGAGATTTGGCAAAAAAGGCAAGCTTAGTCCAAGTTTCATTGGGCCATATGGAATCCTCTGGAGGGTAGGATGAGTGGCTTATGGGTTAGAATTGCCTTCAGGGCTAGAATCTGTTTATCCAGTTTTCCATGTATCGATGCTATGAAAATGCGTAGGAGACCCATATCGGGTTGTCCCAGTTGAGGATGTTCAGAGCACAGAGGATCTGTCCTACGAGGAAACTCCAGTTACCATATTAGATCAACATGTCCGTAAATTGAGGACCAAAGAGGTGGCTTCGGTTAAAGTATTGTGGAGAAACAAGAATAGAGAAGAGGTGACCCTGGAAGTTGAGGATGACATGAGGTCCAAATATCCCCACTTTTTTCATACCCCAGGGTGATGGCATATTAGTGTATATTAGTGCAGTGAGGTTAGATACCAATCTGATTTTTTTATATTGTTGCTTATTATTATTGTTGTTGTCGTTGTATATTTGCTCGCACAATTATTGTGGAGCTATAGTGCTTAGATATTTATGTCATCCTGCGGGACACCTAGGTTAGAATTTCTGCATTTCATGTTCCTGGATAGTCACATTTAAAAAGGATATTCTGCCTAAAATTTTGAAACTCCTAGGGACTTAACCGCGTGAACGAATGTATCTAAGGGGGGAAGGATATAACACCCCGAGTTTTCAAAACGTTCTAATTAACTCGTATCTTCGTGGAAAGATGAGGGTGAGTAATAAATTAAGAATGATCTGGTATGTCATATTTTAAGTATTCAAGGGTTGTATCTCAAGTTTTGAAGTAAGGTAAGTCGCAAAATAAAAGTGGGCGAAAGTTATCGTAAGTTCCTTTTTAAAGATTTCTCTGAAATTTGGGTCAAATGTATTGGATGTTTTCTCCCAATATATAGAGAGTTAGAAGGGCTATTACCCATTAAATCGAAGGCCAACGAGTCTAGTTTGCAACGCACAAAACCCCGTATCCAACCGACATCATAGTAAAAAGTTATAAGGGTTTTACTAGGGACTGCCGAGGTAGAATTCGGGTCGGATTCGGGTCGGGTCAAAAATATGGTATGACGGCTTATTTAACGTTTTAAGCCATGAAAACATTTCATTTCAGTTCCAAACCAGAGAGAAATCTTAAGAGACAGTTCCTATTGATTTCTAGCATGATAAAGGTTAGTTTTTGACGATTTCTACCAATAAACATTTTCCTCATGCCTAGAAACGTAATCCCTACACGTGGCAATCGTTTTTCCCTTCTATTAGCTGCGTTTGGAGCTGGTTTTTGAAGATATAAATTTGTAGTTGTCAGTGTTTCTTCAAGGTTTAAACTTGGTTAACTAAGCTAATCATCTCGGGACTCTTTTGTGATTATTTTTATGAATTTCTACGGACGTTTCGACAAGTTGGGGCAATATGGCAAATCTGTCGATATAAGATTAATTATGAACTGTTTATAGGTGCGTACCAGCTGAGTATATAAAGTGTTTGCAAAGCTTAGGACATAAGGAACAACTTTCCTGAAGGAACTACAGTCTTTCGAGCGTTCATTGGAAAGGTATGTTAAGGTTATTCCCTTTGTTCGACATGTTTCCTTAGAGGTAGGTAATATTGGTGATCTTGTAGATGTAATTGTGAGTGGTTGGCTGATTGGGTGGTTATAAACCCTCATTTTAGCGACTCACGATCTGTTAAGAAATACCCTAAGTTATGAATGACTTGGAGATTATTCATACATATTGTTTATAGCTAAATTGCTCGCCTTTAGCCTATTTAATTGTTTTTTGTCGCCATTTAGGATATTGTGGTTAGCTGTTGAGCTATGAACTACCTATGGGGGCTATGATGTTGTCTAATAGGACTATGTTATTGCCAAAGAGGGCTATGTGTTGCCCACGGGGCTATATTGATGCCAAAGAGTGTTATGTGTTGCCTACGGGGCTATTTTGACGCCAAAAAGGGCTATGTATTGCCTACAAGGCTATGTGATGCAAAAGAGGGCTACGTGCAGCGCACAAAGCTATGATGTTGTCTAAGAAGGCTATGTGCTGCTTATGGGGCTTTATCATTGCCAAAAAGGGCAATGTGACTTCTTACAAAGACAAGGGGCTACCGATAAGGTTATGTAGATTGATTTGGCACCTTCTGGGCTTATGGGGGCCTAGGTAGGTGGTATGTTGTTTGTACCTACCGGGCTTATGGGGGCTTGGTTAGGTTGATGTTTGATCATTATTGTATTTTATTAGATTCAGTAGTGGGTTCGCATGCTTATCTAAATTTGATTTCCTTACCTGATTGCTTTTGGTGTAGATACTTGCTCATTTAGTCTACAACCTGTCATACTCTGTACATTATTTTGTATTGACACCCCATTGCCTGGGGGCACTGCATTTATGCATGCAGGTCCTGACAGACAACCGAGAAGACCTCCTTAGTAGTAGGATTGACTTCTATCCGATTGGCTAGCCCCTTTCCTCCGAAGCTGCCAAAGTTTGGAGGTTTGTTAGCTTTTGTTGTGTATATTTTTATGGGTAGGTTGGGGCCCTGTCCCACCAATCTTTACTACTTTTAGAGGCTTGCAGACTAGTGTGTGGGGTGTATAGCTACGTTATAGCCATACTGGCCTAGGTTGTTGCTTTGCTGAAGCTTGTGAGTTGTTTAATGTACTGTATTGATATATTCCTTCTTTTAGTTTTGGTATAGATATCATGGTGGCCTCGACGGCCCAATCAGGACTTCTGTGCTAGTTGGGTATTTATTTATATGATATCCTGGGAGTAGCTGTTTCTTTTATACAACAGTTGACAGGGGCCTTGCCGACCGAGGGCTTAGTTTTAAGCCAAGATATACTTGTTTGTTTCCTTGATTGCCTGTGGCTACCATGCACTAGTAGCAAGTGGTTCATCAGGGTCAGCTCGGGCCTGAGTTTTGGCATTAGGAGCCAGTTGCACCCCTCGAGTTTGGGGCATGACATATTTAGTGTTCTCAAATGCTTATTTTGTGCTAATAACAGATGTAAAACCCTTGATTTTCAGATATATAGGGTGAGGAACGAAAGTAGGACAGAAATGGTAAACAAGGATAACGTAAGTTGAAAAACATAAGAGGAAAAACAAGTGTGATGGTCGCCGAGATCACTCGGCGAATCGCCAAGTTGCACCCTTATCGCCTAAATTTACAACGCTCTGAGGTTTGATTAAGAGTAACTCCGGTGGGAAGCAGTTTCACTCAGCGTGTCGCCGACCACATCACCTAAGGATGGCCTCGTCGCCAAAAGTACTGCTGGAGATCTAGATAAATGTTGATGGGCGAGTAAATAGGCAAAAAGGCGCATCGTGGAATGAAACGACGATCCCGATCTGGATCGCCTAAAATTACAGTGGTTGGACTAAGAAGATGTGAAGAATGAAGGGCGAGACGAAGGTCGATCGGCGAGTCGTCGGAGCCCGACTATCCTCGCCAATTGGATCCAAAAAGCCACACACCAGAAATGTATAAATTGATTTTTGCAAGAGAGAGAAAGCATTCATAAATTGAGGAACAAAAGATTGAGAGCAAAAACACTCCATTGTGGATTTCAAGTGATTTTAGCAAGGTTTTTCATTCGGATTTTGTAATAGAGGAGATTTCTGTTAATTTTAACTTTCGAATTTCATTTACCCAGCTATGGAAAAAGTGGCAGGTATTGAATTTCATCTTTTCACTATGATTTGCTAAACATAAATCACCAGATACCTTTTTTTTCACACACTTTATTTCACAACTTTTTTCTCTTTTTCAGTCTCTTTCTTTTCTTTCTTCTTTTACTTACATGGAGGTGTTCCATCTTTTTCAAAACAATCTATCAAAGAGGGATTTTTCGCACTTTTTGACTTTCCTTCTTTTTCACCACACCCCAACTTAAGGTTTTGGCCTAAGTTGGCTATTCAAACGAACTAATACTTCATGAATGTTATGGGTGATGGGATAAAGAGGTCAAAGTTGTTCAAGTTTCTTCCAAAGAAAAAGGATAGGCTCAAAAGGTGCCAAGCAAGGTTCACACTACTAACAAGGTTGACCACAAAGAGGTATATTGTCAAATTGGTTCACTCTTCAAAACTTTTGCCTAAGATCATTTCATTTCCTTGTTTCACTCAATCAATCGGACCAACGGGGAAAATTCTAGGTGTCATCAAGCACAATATTCAAGAAAACCTCACCACACAAGGCATTGATACAATTATCAAACAAGACTTCACACTTTCTAGCTAGAGTGCAATGTTCATCATAATAGATTTAATCGACAATCGGCTAGTCACAACGAGATGCTAAAAGTTCACATATTTCCTATGTAACTTAGTTTGCTTCATCGTAGCTGCACATTCATTTCGTTCGATTAAAAACACTATTCAAGTCATCGGTTTTAACCACAACTGACACTCAATTTGCACAGGAACAACCACAATCACACACAAAAGGGGTGGCAAAATTTTTAAACTTGTTTCAAATCCATGTAAACACCATTTTCAAATTAAGATAATGGGCCAAATTTTATCAATAACCACGATTCAACAACAAAGATATATATAAACCCATAAGCTTCAATTTTCAAAAAAACACAATCAAAATCAAACCAATATTCACAAAACAACTCACAAAAGGTAGGTATGGGAATACCTCACCCCACCAACGAAATACACAGTTGTCCTCAAATTTAACTAAAAATAGAAACAATCTAAAAAGTAACAGAGAAGAAGGTATGAAGATCATCCTTCCAAGCTAAGCCTGGGTGACGTCTGCATATCATTCACTCCCTCTTTCTGGGCATCAAGGCCTGCTGTCTCAGCATCCTTGGCTCCACTGGAGCCAGTATAGACTTGTCATGAAGCGATGCCTGCCTAGCAGTCTCAAAAATAGCTCTCTCCAAGTAAGGCAAATTATTATAGACTGTCTCCTCACAAACACCAATATTCTCCTCATATGTCTCATCCTTGGAATCACCAACAACATCATCAGTTCTAGTCTCATCTCCCTGTAGTAGTCGGATTATTTGTACTCGGCTTGTCTGGAATCTCAACCGTCCTAAACATCATTGACATGTCAGTCGACTTCAGCTCATCCACATCTTTAGGCAGCCCCACACTATCAACCTTCAAGGCCGTCACAACATCAATAGCACCCTAGCCCTTCTCACACTCCTCTACTCTCAAAGTCAGGGCATTTAAGGCAAACTTGTGGCTGTCAATCTGAATACCATACTCCCTCATCTCAACCCTATTCGGGGCTAAGGCTGCAACTCTAGCCCGCTCTATCATCCCAGGCATAGCGGCCTCTAACCGAGAGACATGTATCTCAGCATATTGGGAAAAATGACCCATCTTTTAATGCAAAGCCTGGTGATAGGGGGTTGGGAGGCAGAAGTAGCAGCAACAGAAGACGATCTAGTGGGAGGGGGTGCAACAAGTGTACTAGGGGTCTCAGAAACAGAAGGTCCAGAAGTACCTGAAGTCCCACTAGCTTGAAGGGGCATAATTGACTCGTTCAACAACATGTCAATGTCAACCTCTAAGGAAGTATCCACTGTTGTTGCCCTCCTCCTATCAGCCTCGTCATATAAATACTCGGCCTCAATACTCTGGATATTAGTAGAAAATATGGGTGTCACCTCCACATCCCGTCTTCTAATCTCTAGGAATATGGGCCCGTTAGCACAACTCGGTGATCAACATCGGGAAGGGGAGTAAGGTCTGTCTCTGGTTGGCCCTCATGGCCATCTCCTGCTCGATCAATGACCCCAAATTTAGCCTTTGGTGAGCAATGATAGACCCTAGACAGGATGCCTTTGGGTGTCTGATGATGGACTCGTTTTGGGATGAGATAATAGTGCTACTAATGAACCCAAACTAGTATTTGGCAGCAATGTTCAGGTTATTTTTCTCTATCGGTGCACCTGCCTCTATCCACCTTGGGGTGGCATCAAATATAAGGGGTGCTAGCCAACCCTTAAGGTCCTCCAACGTCTTCTTCTGGACCATGTCGATGTATAGATGCATAGTCTCCATGGAGCATCCTAGAACATTGATATCTGAGCAGCGACATTTAACTTTCTTGCCACGAACCATCATGAAGTCCACCGGTTTGAAGGAACTAGCCTTCTTCTTCTAGTTTGGCACTAACTCTCCAAAGGCTGAATAGAACTCCAAGACCCAATTGGGAATGTAGGGGCCCCGGTGTTTTGTGAATAACTTGAATGTGAGGAACTTCATAGTGTTCCACGATTCAGGATACATTTCCACCACACCGTCAGTAGGCAATTTCTTTTCTTCTAGAATGGTCCTCAAAACCTCGGCCATTAATCGGTTGAGTGACGGGGGATGAGGACCATGTACTTGTAGTGCCAGGACAACTGTTTATGCTGGGGTAGAAGCTAGAGGAGGAGGATTCACTGAGATCCTAGATGGATCATCCATTGCTTTGGAGCGTTACTAAGCTCTACTGGCTTGTAGTAATTAATCATTCTCAAGCTCGGAGATCGCAGCCTAAGAATCATTCTAAGACTCATCCTTACTTCCTAAGGTAGTGAGGTGGGTTGTGTAAAACCCCTCATTATATGAGCTTGCCTTGTAAGGTGTCACAAACACGGGCGTCTTGTCCTTGCCTTTACCTCCCTTTGGAAGTAGTTTTATTGCCTTCACCCGGGAAACAGTTGCATCCTCATTAATCGTGATCCCACGTGACTATTTTCGCGGTTGTTTGTCATTCTCAGCTACCTTGGGTCTATAGAAAAATTGTTGCAAGAAGACTCACCGAATCGATCAGTGAGTCACTGAACCACTTTTGCGAGCTAGGTCGGGCTCACCGAAAGTTTTAGAACAAAAAGTACAAACTAATCAAAGTTGATCGGCGTTATCCAGGGGCATTTGGCGGATCACTGATACCAATGAGCGAGATAGAGGTAGCTAGCTGAAAGTTACATAACATTTTTGGGAATTAGGGGTGCATAAGGGTGATCAATAGGGACCTTCGGCGATTCGCCAAGTGAACTTGGTAGCATAGGCATATCGCCAAAAGTTACAAAATATGAACTTACAATTTAGGAAATTAATGGGCAATCTAGTGGACATTTGGCAAACCAGCAAACCCTTCGGCGAGCTCGACCCAGCACACCAAATGGCCCAACGTGCCAATCATTCAACTCGAACAACAAAATCAATCCTACAGCCCACGAAATCAAAATTAAAAACAAAAATTAGACTTCCCCCGATTTGGCCAAAATTGGCCAATTAACATCTCTTGCCCTTAAGAATGACGTCAACTGCTCTATCATAGGGAAAAATTTAAAAATTAGCACAATTTAGGACTACTCAGACTTCATCCCTCTAGACCAACGACATTTGTAGCACAACCCAACAATTTAAACTTATTTTCAACAAGCAACGACACAGGAATTTATGATTAAATGCCAATTAATTACAATTTTATTTATGATTACGAAAAAAAACTACAACACAATTATCAAAACGACATTACCCACATATATCAACAACAAAGATCAAAAGCATTTGATTTCAACCAACGATTAAGTTCGGGGTTCGGAAACCAACCTTTATACCAAAAAAGATATGAAATACTAGGAAGCAAAGTAACAACGAGAGTAAAAATATGAGAGTATGAACAATTTAATATCAGAGTGCAATTGTGGAAGTTGAAGAAGTGCGAAAATGAAGGAATTTTGAATTTAAAACCGTTTGGCCCTTTTAAAATTCTTCAGTTCGCATGCTAGTTGGCGAGGAAAGTCGGGTCCGCTGACCCACTCATCGATGCGCCGAGTGGTATTTTGGTTCGCCGAGTTTTACAGAACTCCCAGCAATTTGGGGGTTCAAACGACGAGAAAAGTCGGGCTCAACAACCTATTCGGTGAGTCACCGACTGAGATTTTGTCTCACTGAGTTTTACAAAATTCCCCATCAAGCTAAGTAGTTCATACAATGATCCAAATCGGGCACATCGACCTATTCAGCACTACGCCAATTGGACCTTTAACTCGCCTATTGCCCATTTTCCAACACTTTCACTTTTCAACCTGCAAAATCAACACCCGGTATTCAAAAGAAAAATTTAAAAGCATAAAAAACATGGACTTCCTCCTAAGAAGCACCTTATTTAAGGTGTGGCACGACGAAGATACATAATCAAGCCTCATTTTTGGGATTGGCCATCATGTCACTACAAAAAACCCCTTTTGGTCCTGGATTCGAATGAGTCGAGATTTGACCCATTTGTGTCTTCAGCTGTTTAATAGAGAGTGAGTGAGAAGTCACCATCTAATTGAGAGTTGAGACATCCTCCTTCATCTCTTTCAGCACTTTGTCTGACCCTTCGACCTTATTGAGAATTCATGCAATCATACCATCCGTACGAAAGTTCTCCAGCTCAACTCTTCGCTCTTTAAGCTTTCGACGTTCATGAGGTGGGACGTATCTTTCCTTTTCACCATCTATTTCCTTCCAAATAGTATTACGGTCACACCATTACCTATCACAATCTCTCCATCTATCATTTCTATTCCAACCTGGATTTCCACCCTATCTTGGATAGTTTGAACGAAACCTTCCTCTTTGATTTGCAAGGAAGTTCACTTCCAAATTGTATATTACCTCAAATTGTTCTTCTTTAGGGTTTGCTTCACCAATACCCACATCATTTACACTCTTACACCCACTACCCATCATATTTTTCTCAAAGATATCAGGTTGGGTCATTATTTTGTCCATGGTTTGGTCTCTCTCATTGTCCAACTCGATCCTCTCTTTTGTGATTCAAAGTGAGTAAGGAAACTTGGTCCTTACGTGGGTACAATGTTCTAATGATGTTGGTCATTCCATCAAGGAATTGAGACGCTACATTATAAGGCTATTTCATTATACCTCCGGGAACAAGTTGATCAGCAACACCTTTGTTCACTGAGTCAAGACTCCTATAGAAGTGTTGCGGCAATAGGTGGCGTCTGTGAGTCGTACATTGAAGTACCAACTTCTGAGATCTCAGCCATGTCTAGTGGATTGGTTCACCTTCCAAGCGTTTGATACCTTGGATACTATCCCTTAGCGTCATCATCTTTGACGGGGAAAGAACCTTACGTAGAATAATGTTGCAAGTTCATCCTAAGTGGTGATGGAGTCCCTCGGTAAATCAACTTGCCATTTGTTAGTTTGAGAAGAAATATTTTCTTACCAAATAACAAGACGAGTGCTAGGCGCTCTATGAAAAGCGTAAAGAAACTGAGGCCCATTTCAGGCTTACTGGTAACTCCCCGCACTTGCCTCACCCCCCATATAATTTTTTTAAGTTGTGGGATCCATTCGAATTTCATCATGTTATATTTTAATTCTCTCCCTTAAGTTATACATCTACCAAGAAATCTACCTCACTTTCTCTCTCATATCTTACCCCACCTGCCACCGCACATACCCCAATTCTCTCAACTTTAAAATTTTTATTCTTCTTGTTCTTCCTCTTACTTTCTTCCCCAAATAAATCCACTAATCCTTCATTTTTTCTACCCCCAAGCTTTTACAATCGATCATTCTCGCTTCCTTAAGCACCATTCTTCAACCACTAAATGAAAACACAATCCAACTCCCCCCACAAAACCACCCACCTCACACACCTAAATTTTTTTCTTTTATTTTCTTGTACTGTTTGGTTTTTGATGGAACCTAAAGGGAAAATATCAAAATTATAGCGGGTAGAAAGATAAATAGGAAGAGATCCTCCACCAAAACTTCTAGTCGGGCACCTACCAGATTGTCTCACGAATTTGGTAAACAAGGCATGGAATATATTGGAGAAGATTGGTATGATTTTCTGTAGGAAACAAAGTATATGGGTGATGAACACAGAAATGAGGGACATTTACAGGTGGAATTTCCCCAAATTTATGCCAAGGTGTACACATTGGGCATCATATACATTTTCATTCTCCAAGGTGAGTGTAATTTATGCCTTGTACTGTAACACTTCGGATTCAAAACAGGAAAAAATGTAGCTTTCTAAAAAGTTGCAGGTGCCATCCACGACTGGCCACCCGCAGCCCGTGTACTTACCCACAAATCATAGGTAGGGTCTGTGGGTTTTCACCCTACGCCAAGCTCAGACCCCAGGACCACGGCCTAATCAACAAACCATCGGTCATACCACGGTCCGGGGTCAAAGTTTCGTAGGTCCAATGCCAAAATTTAGGTCTCTGACAACCAAACAATGGCTGTGCAGGTCGGTCCGTCATCCTGTTGACGGTCTGACAGTCAATGGTCCGTCGATGGTCGATAAAACTCTCTGAAGTTAACAACGGTCGACCAGGACAGACTGAGGTCGATCGACCGTCCGTTGGTCGGGGTCCGCCGGTCACTACTAGCAATTATCTTTAGGGGCACATGGGTCTTTTCCTGTTTTAATTAAATCAACATGGTATCATTTTGACTAAACCTAGACCACCGATATAAGTATTTTTGACCCCTAAATTCACTCATTTAAGTCATTCTCTCAATTCCCAAAAGAAATCCCAAAACCCTCTCTCTAATATTCTCTCTCTAGAAGGTGGAATAAGAAGGAACATATTGAAGCTAAGTCAAGTTCAAGTCTCCAATATTCAAGATTTTGGTGGGCTGTGTGACTAACATATGATGATTTTTATTCCACGGGATTCTTTCTCCCATGGAGTTCCTTAGAATTCCCCAAATTGAAGAAAAATTCCCTCAATTTTAGTCACGGTTTCTACTAATGTTGTGGGTTATAATGAATGTTGATCCAAATGGTTGGATTATGATTGTTTATAGTTGAGTTGATAGAATTACATGATTTTAGGATGAAATTACATTTACTCATGCCTATTCTATGTTTCTAGGGTAGAATTGATAGGATTTGGGTTGATGCCATGAAGGCAAACTCCATGTGTTAGATATATCCTTATAGGATAGATGATTTATGAGTAGAATTTCTTGAGAATGAAGATTAAATGATGATCATGATATGTAGTGCTTTGAGAGTAAACCATAGAGTATGAATTGTTGATTGTTGATGTTATGGTGTGGAGGAAATATTTCCCACAATGAATTGCTAAGCATGATTGAATGAATGTGAAAGGTTTAGTCACATGAATGATTCTAGGTTGAAAGGATTGTTCAGCTAAAATTCTAAATAATTGATGAGGCTAGAGGCAATTACCCTTCACCTCCTTATGAGAAGGATAATGAGGTGATTCCCATATTCCTTAGAATTTAAAAAGATGTGATTCCCCACGTTCCTACTATGATAATTAGACATGAAGGTCACTGCCCATTATCTTTATGAAATGATGTGGAGGCGAGTACCTGTGTCATATGATGTGGTTGTGGAGGCGAGTACCCATAATCCTAAAGTAAGTAAGGCAAGAGGCGAATACCCATTAGCCTTTGTATGTTAGGAAAAGAGGCGAATCCTCATGTATTTAAAAGTAAGTATGAATAATGTCATTATGTTATGAAGATTATTAGCTTGAAGTGCTGCTTGATATGCCTTCGATAGTGTATGCATGACTAGAGGCAGAGAGCCCAAGTCTTGAGTAAGGATAAGTAAGGTTACTTAAGGAAGTATTCCTCTTTCATTATGATGATTTATGTGCATTGATTATGCTTATGGTTTGTGCTGACTATACCTTATTTTTATGTTGTTTGTGCAAGATATCATATTTATTACATTCTTGTACTAACATATAGTCTTGCCTACATTTCTTATCAAAATGTAGGGTTCGGCGATCTTGATACACACACTTGTGGCTAGGTTCATAGTTGATCAAGGAAGTTAAGATTTGGTGAGTAGTCATAGAATTCGAGGATTGGACCATCTTTTTTCCCTTTATGTCTTTCTTTTCATGTTTGACTATTGTATTGGCTAAGTCCCAAGATTTATTCTTATGTTAGATAGTTGGAGACAATGATGTTAGACTTCCGTTTGTTTTATGACAAACTTCGATTGACTTGAAAATGTTTTAAATTTTTGCACTTTTTTCTATTACTTTATGTTATGATATGCTAAGTGGTTTGTATTTGGCCTCTCGGGGTCTTATATGCCTTGTTACATACAGGGGCACCCCTGGGTCGTGACAAACTTGGTTATCAGAGCACAAGGTTTAGAATGGTTCTACGATGTCTCAAACCACATCAAGTAGAGTCTTGTTCATAAATGTGAAGCGCGCCACATTTATGAATGAGAGGCTACTAGATGCTTAGGAAACATCACTTCTTTATTTCTCTATATCGTGCCATGAAGTTTAGCTCTATAAAGTCTTTCTCCTAATCCTTTCCCAATAATTTTCAGGATATGACTTCTAAAAGGGCTGCTAGAAGGATGGAGGGAGACAATGTTGATCAAGAGGTTCCTCCCCAAGCTCCTCCTCATACTCTGATTGACCCATTGGCTTATAATTTAACAAATACGGTGTTTAGGTCAACTTTTTAGTTGTTGGCTTATTTCACGTATCAGGACACTTCTTCAAATGCTAAGTGCCAAAGATTGTTAGTCAGTAATATAACACAACTAAGTGAGTTGGGGTCGACTCCCACAGGGAGTGGTACGTCCTTAAGATTCAAGAGCAAAGTACAAATATGTTCAAGTCAATCATAGGTAAAACATTTGCGAATATAAGCATGGTTTCAAATTAAGGGTGACAAAAGTGTCTAATATGGGAGTTTTGATTGTAATTATCAACTACAATAGCAGTAAATAACACAAATAGACAAGTAAAGAGACAGGTTCTTGGGATGTGATTGGATTATGGGCTAAGGTACACAGATGGGTGATTGCAACTGATAGTAAATAGTTGTAAATCAGTGACTAAGCTAGAATTTAATGGGGGTAAACTTTCTCTTGAACAGTTTACCCCGAATCAAATTGGTTTCTCTCGAACACCAATAAGCAGAAATTAAGAACAACCCACGCTTTATTCCATTCACTCTCTTGAGCTGAATGTGTGGAAAAGAGTTTAGGATTCACTCTCTCGAGCTGAACCCATGACAGCCCAGTACCCATAGACCATCAAATCAGTAATATTGGTTTTAAAACCTCTCTCGAGCAAGCCAAAAACATGAAGTTAGAATTGCATTTCCAACTACAATCCTTTAAATTAAACCACAATTACTAATTGAAATCACCTTTAAAAAGCATTTAAACTATAAATTAACAATACCCATCACCTAAATCAACCCATAATCACATAATCACACCCCAAGAATTGGAGTTTTAGCTAGACATCATAAAAGATAGAAATCATTACCAAATTGTGTTTCCAATAACTGGGTACGATTAATTTTGTGTTTACAAAGGTGAAGGTTGAAGAATCTCAAAGACCCAACATGATTTTCTCCTTCAGGGATTGGCACACTGTACCTTTAGGCGAGATCATAGCCATTCAGCGACTCGCCCAATGGGTTAGGCGATTATCAGACCCTCTTTTCTTCATTCTTTCAACTGCCTTGTTCCTTATTTGCTCATTAGTGTCCATGCTTTGTTCCTTAAACCAAATACTTGAATAAAGGATTTACATTATCTATTGGCACAAAATATGTATTTAAGGACACTAAATCTATTAAAATAATGCCCTAAATGAATCCAAATCATGGACTCATCAACACCCCCAACTTAAACTTTTGTTTGTCCTCAAGTAAAACTGAAGTTCAGTAGTTCAAGAAGGATGTCTCAAACAGTGCTACACAAGACTCAATCAGAAATGCACACAAAAAGACTCAACTTACTCATGCAAGGATCCATTGTGCACTCCAAGATTCAAGTTGTGACTCACCATTATCAAAGACTCTCAAGTTCACAATACTTGCTTCAAATGCAGGTACAAGCTCAACAAAGGTACTCAAATTCCCTCATAGAAACAGTTATTCCATATTCACACACAATGGTTCAACAATTTAAAGCTCCGGAATCAAGTGCAACACTCACACTCACAAAGATGAACACAATGCATGATTTCACCCATAGGTTTGCCCGTATTTTCCAACCAACACTTGTTTCAGCTCACTCAAGATCAAAAGGGTCTTTTCAAGGCTTTTAACGGGGCTTAGTTTAAAGGTATGGTCATTTAGGATCAGTGGTTGCTATCCTCATGAAATGTGGTATGAACAATAGTTTCTTCCCTCTTCTTTATCATTCTCATTCATGCTCAAAGGTCACCCCATTATTTAATTTCCATGGACATGTTGGATACCCCATTTTCTTTGCACTTTCACAACTTTATTCCACAACTTTTTCATTCTTTTTCTTTTTTTTTATTGGAGGGGGTTCCATTTTTCTCAAAAATCATGGTTCACGGGGACTTCTTTGAATTTCTTGATTTACCTTCTCTTTTCACCACACCCCCAACTTAGGTTTTTGGCCTATGAGGTGCTGGAGCTGGCACTGTATCAGCTGTAGGAGGAGTGGCACCAGCTGGGACCCTAGATGGGTCAGGAGGAGCTCTAGCATGAAGCTCTTTCCGCCGGGACTGTAGGGGCTGACTATCCTCAGGCTAAGATAATGCAGCCCAGGAGTTAGCATACACTCTCTCCATGTTGTGCTCATAAACCTCAGATGGAGGCCTCTTTCCTTTGTCTTTGCCTCCTGTTGGAGGCTCTATTCTGCCCCTTTTGGAAGGGTTTGCTACCCCTTCATTTAGTTGGATACCCTATGCTCTTTTTCGGGGTGGCATGTCGATGTTTGTCCTTACCATATCTGCAAAACATCAGGAAAAAGTGAGAAACACTTCAAGCAAAAGCACAGAAAAATAGTTGCAGACAGACTCGCCGAACCAGTCGGCGATAGGAACGCCTAGATCGGGCTCGCCGAAAGGATTGGCTCAAAAATTTCAGAAACTTTAAGCCAGTCGGCGATGGGAAGGCCATTCGGCGAGCAAGGATTAGCCCGCTAAAAGTTACAGTGCAATTAAGGGTCAGGGGAGTAGAGAAATTGCAATTAGGGATGACTTTCGACGGCCTCAAACTTCTCACCAAAAGTTACAGAACCAAGCTTCACCTCAGGCATGGAATTAAACGCGAGATGGGGAACTTCGGTGAACCGCTGAGTGGTTCAATGAGCTCGACCTAGCTCGCCAAACGACCCAACGTGTCTACTTTCAACCCAACTCCTCAAATTCAACCCCGCAACCCTCGAAAACAAGATAAAAAAATGCACCTATCAAATTAAACTAAGACGCATTACTCCCATGCCCTCGAGATACTTAGACTTCTCCCGTTTGGCCAAATTTGGCCATTTGATGACTTTTAGCCATAAGATTGACATCAACCGCTCCATTATTGGGCAAAATACGTCATTTGGCACAACTACGGGTTACTTAGACTTCAGCCGACTAGACCCAACAACATGCAAGCACAACCCCACAAATTTTAAACAATTTTAAGGTACAAAATCACAGGAATTCAATAATAAATGCATTACGGGAATGATTTTTGAATTAACACAGGCACAGACTTAAACAATTAAGATTAGAGAGGCCCAACAGACATCACTAAGACAAAATTACTAGGAAATGAGTACAAATTACTAAAAATAAACTCGGGGTTCGAAAAACTAACCTTAGACGACGCATAATCAACGACTCAAATATGATAAAAATACAAGAAATATAGGAAATATTGTGCGGGTATGAGTTTGGGAAGGTTAAAAATGAGTGAAAGTGAAAGAGTTTGAAAGTTTAAACCTTTGGGCTTTAAAAATCATTCAGTTCTCGCCCATTCGGTGACATTAGATTTGCTCGCCGACCCACTCGGTGACAGGTCGAGTGGGTACTTACCTCGCCAAGTTTTATAGGACCTTTAGTTACTGTGAGGGTCCAAAGAGTACACTAAGTCGTGATCGCGGACCTAGTCAACGATTGGCCAATCATCTCCTGGGCTCGGTGTGTTTTACAGACTCAAGCTTCAAAGTGTCTTGAGTCCAACGGTGGTCCAAGTTGGGCTCGTCAACCTCTTCGGCCAGTCACTGACCGAACTTTTAGCTAGCCAACCTACACTTTTCAAACACTTTCCACACTTTGGCGTACACAATCAACACACCATTATCTATAAAACAATAATAAAGCGCTAAAACATTTGGGTTGCTTCCCAAGAAGTTCCTCAATTAATGTCATTGCACGACACAAGTCCCCACTTAGGTTCCATTAGTGGGGTTTTGCCTCATTTTCATAAGGAAACCCCTCTTCTAGCTCGGGGAATAGGTGAGACAGCATTTGGTCCATCTGGGACCCTAGTAACTGAATGAGCATGGAATGAGAGGTTGTCATCTGGTTCAACATCAAGAAATTCTCTCTTAAATCCTCCAATACTCTGTCGTTCTTTTCGACTTTTTGTAGAATGAGTAAGAGGACCTCTTCAATTTGCCAACCCTCTTGTTTCTTTATCTTTCGACGCTCGTGAGGGGGGATGTACTTGTCCTTCCTCTTGGACACTACCTCTAATTCCATGACTTTCTTGTCCAAGTCATCCAGTAGGGTTAACAATGTGGCCAATTGTCGGTCTTTTTCTTTCTCCTTGTTGGTCTTGGCCATGTTATCAAGGAGTTGGGCTGCTTTAGCATAAAGTAGCTGGATGAGACCACCTGGAGAGATTTGGTCAGCCACTATTCTATTTTCCGGGCCAAGACCCTGGTAGATACATTCTAGAAGCATCTTCTCCGGAATTCCATGAGTTGGGCATTGTTGCAATAGGGTCTTAAACCTTTGCCATAACTCATAAATGGCTTCACCCTCCAATTGCTTGAAATTTAAGATGTTATCCCTAAAAATATTCAATCTAAAAGGAGGGTGATCTATTAGGTCACTGTTGCTACCAGATATGCTCCGATTTTTTGCTCAAAACAGCAACACACAAACCAAAACTAAAAATTACGTAAGTTCAACCATAACTAAAAAGAACAAAATTCGACTTAACTAAAGAATCTTAACCAACACCACTTCCCGGCAGCGGGGCCATTTTGATTTTATGTCTCAAGAAAATTCTTCCAATACTAAGTGCCAACGATTGTTAGTCAGTAATATAACCCAAGTATGTGAGTTGGGGTTGAATCCCTCAGGGAGTGTTATGTACTTCAGATTCATGAGCCAAGTACAAATATGTTCAAGTCAATCATAGATAAAAACGTTTATGAATAAAATCATGGTTTAAAATTAAGGGTGACACAAGTGTCAAATATGGCTGTTTTGATTGTAATTATTAACTACAACAGTAACAAATAACACGAATAGACAAGTAGAGAGACGGGTTCTTGGGATGTGATTGGATTATGGGCTAAGGTAGAGAAATGGGCGATTGCAACTGATAGTAAATAGTTGTAAATAAGTGACAAAGATAGACTTTAATGGGGATAAACTTTCTCTCGAACAGTTTACCCTGAATCAGTTTGGTTTCTCTCAAACATCAATATGCAGCAATTAAGAACAGCCTACACTTTAGTCCATTCAATCTCTCGAGCTGAATGTGTGGAAAAGAGTTTAGGATTCACTCTCTCAAGCTGAACCCATGACAATCCAATACCTAGAGATCATCAAATTAGTAATCTTGGTTTTCAAACCTCTCTCGAGTAAGCCAAAAACACAAAGTTAGAATTGCATTTGCAACTACAACCCTTTAAATTAAACCACAATTAATGATTGAAATCACTTTTAAACAACATTTAATCTATCAATTAACAATACCCAGTAGCTAAATTAACCCATAATCACATAATCACACCCCAATAATTGGGGTTTTAGCTAGACATCATAAAAAGATGGAAATTGTTACCAAATTGTGTTTCCATCAACTGGGTATGATTAATTTTGTCTTCACAAAGGTCAAGGTTGAGGAATCTTAAAGACCCACTTCCAATTTCTCAAAAATGGAATTCTTTAAAGCTAAAGAAAATATTGTATACAAACTTAGAGTTCTAAAACAACAAAAACTGATACAAATTCCCTCTAAACTAAAAATTTAAAAATGTATTTATAGTCGCCAAAAGTATGATGCGAAGGACCTTTCCGGGCAATAGGTCGGGATCGCTGATCCACTCGGCGATCCGCCCTTTAGTCAATTTCATCGCCTTTTTTATTTGTCCTTCAACATCTTCAAGTTCTGTAACTTTGGGCGATCTAGCACTGCATCGTGGAACCGTTCGGCGACTCGCCGATTGCTCCTTTTTATCGCCAACTTGATTTTTTCCTTCAAGGCTTGGCACACTAGAAACTTTAGGTGCGATCATGGCCATTCCACATCTTTCCCAATGGGTTAGGCGATCATCAGGCCCTCTTTTCATCATTCTTTCAACTGCCTTGTTCCTTTTTTGCTCATTATTGTCCATGATTTGTTCCTCAATCAAAATACCTAAAAATCAAGGATTTACATCAGCTATTAGAACAAAATATACATTTGAGGACAGTAAATGTATTAAAATAAAGCTATAAATGAGTCCAAATCGTGTACTCATCATTGGCTCAAGCCGTCACGGCCCAACCCAATAGAGAACTGGTAGTCCAAGTAAGGTTCTTCTAGTCCTACTTCAAGGCCTAATAATGAGAGGATGTCTAACCCAAAACCTCAAGGAGATGGTAATAGGTCTTCGCTGCCTACTTGTGCTAAATGTTGGAGAAATCATGAGGGTAAATTCTTAGCGGGTTCCAATGCTTGCTTTGGATATGGGAAGACGGATCACAAGATAAGGAATTGTACTTCGGTGTCAAAAAATGATGGAGATGGTTGTCGTAGGGCTCAACCCTGTCCTTCATCTGGTCTAAGTGATTCGGGTGCAAATGCTCCTAAGCAAAACCGTTTCTATGCACTTGAATCTAGAGGTGAAGAAGAGTGTTCTCCCGATGTGGTTACTAGTGTGTTGAAAGTCTTCCAACTAGATGTTTATGCTTTACTTGATCCTGGTGCTACTTTACCTGTTGTTACTCCCTATGTGTCTATGAGATTTGATATGCTTCCTGATGTATTATTAGAACCTTTTTCTATCTCTACCCCTGTTGGTGATTCTGTTGTGGCTAAGTGGGTCTATAGAAGATGTCCCATTTCCCTATTCCAAACTCACTCTAGTAGATTTGGTAGAGCTTGATATGATAGATTTTGATGTCATCATTGGGATGGATTGGCTACATTCCCGTTATGCTTTTATAGGTTGTAGAACTTGGGTAGTCAAATTTCAATTCCCAAATGAGCGTATCCTAGAGTGGAAGGGGGGAAATTCTACGCCTACAGGTCAATTTGATTCTTACCTTAAAGCTAGAAAAATGATTTCAAAGGGTAGTGTCTACCATATAGTTAAGGTGATGGATGTATATTCTAAAACCCCTATTCTTGAGTCGGTCTCCATGGTTAACGAGTTTCTTGAAGTATTCCCCGATGATTTACCCGGTATTCTTCCCGAAAAGGAAATAGACTTCGGGATTGGCCTTCTCCCAGATACCTAACCTATCTCTATTCCTCCTTATAGAATGGCTTCAGTGGAACTTAAGGAGCTGAAAGAAAAATTAAAGGACTTGTTGGATAAGGGTTTCAACTGACAGAGTATCCCTCAATGGGGTGTTCTAGTTTTATTTGTTTGGAAAAATGATGGTTCAATTTGTATGTGTATTGATTATCAACAATTAAACAAAGTAACCATCAAGAACAAGTATCTTCTTCCAAGAATAGACGACTTGTTTGATCAACTTCAAGGGGAAAGTTATTTCTCTAAGATTGATCTCCGGTCAAGCTATCACCAATTGAGAGTGAAAGAGGAAGATATTCCGAAAATGACTTTTAGAACCTGATATAGTCATTATGATTTTTTGGTTATGTCCTTTGGTTTGACTAATGCTCCGACTGCTTTTATGAATTTGATGAATAGGGTGTTTAGATAATACCTTGATATGTTCGTGATTGTGTTCATTGCTGATATTTTGATTTTTTCAAGGAACGAGGATGATCACATTTATCATTTGAGGATTATGTTGCTAATCCTTAAGGAAAGACAACATTTTTCTAAGTTTAGCAAATGTGAGTTTTGGCTAGATTTTCTAGACCACATTGTTTCAAGTAAAGGCATTGAGGTAGATCTTATTAAGAAGGATGCGGTCAAGAGTTGGCCTAGAACTTTATCACCGGCAAATATTAGAAGCTTCTTGGGTTTGACCTGTTACTATAGAAGGTTTTTTAAGGGGTTTTCCTCCATTGCTTCTCCTTTAACGGCTTTGACTCAAAAGAAGGCCAAGTTCATATGGTCCAAAGCTTGTGAGACAAGTTTTGAAAAGTTGAAAGATAGATTTACCTCCGCTCTGGTGTTGATTTTACTGGAAGAGACTGATGACTTTGTTGTTTATTGTGATGCCTCTAGAGTTAGGTTTGGATGTGTGCTTATAAAAATTATAAGGTTATTCTCTATGCTTTGAGGTAACGTAAAATCCATGAAAAGAATTATCCTACCCACGATCTCGAATTAGCAGCGATTGTATTTGCCATAATGATTTGGAGGCATTATTTTTACGGTGTCCATGTGGATATTTTTACTAACCACAAGAGTTTGCAATATTTTTTTACTAAAAAAGATATAAATTTTCACCAAAGAAGGTTTCTTGAGTTATTGAAAGATTATGATATGAGTATTCACTACCACCCCGATAAAGCAAATGTGGCGACGTATGCCCTTAGTTGGATGTCCATGGGTAGTGTTGCACATGGTGATGATGATAGAAAAGAGTTGGTTCGAGATGTTCATAGATTGGCCCGGTTGGGAGTTCAACTAGTGGATTCCACCAATGGTGGTCTTATGGTCCATAATGGTTCCGAATAATATTTTGTGACTGATATGAAAGCAAAAAAATGTCTTGAACCGACTGTAGTTAAATTGAAAGAAGCGGTGCTAAAGAAGAAAGTAGAGGCTTTCTCCCATGGGGGAGATGGTGTCTTAAGATATTAAGGTCGTTTGTGTGTTCCTAATGTTGATGACGTAAGGGAACAAATCTTATCGGAAGCCCATAGTTCTCAATATTCTATTCACCCGGGAGCTACCACGATGTACTGTGACTTGCGGGAGATCAATTGGTGGAATGGGATGTAGAAGGATATTGCGGGATTTCTGGTTAATTGTCCTAATTGCCAACAAGTGAAGGTTGAGCATCTGAAACCAGGAGGTTTATCCCAAGTTATTAACATTCCTACTTCGAAGTGGAAAGATTTTAATATGGACTTCATAGTGGGATTGCCACATACTCGGCAACAATATGATTCGATTTGGGTTATTGTACACTGCATGATGAAGTCAACCCATTTCATTCCTGTCAAGGTTTCCTATTCGGCAGAAGATTATGCTAAGTTGTATTTGAGAGAGATAGTAAGGTTTCATGGAGTGCCCTTATCTATTATCTCCAATAGAGGTACTTAGTTTAGCTTAGAAAAACATTCACCCCCAAATCGATGGGAAACTGAATGAACAATCCAAACAACGGAACACATGTAAAGGGATTGTTTGATTGATTTCAAGGGAAATTAGGATGGCCCTTTACCTTTGATTGAATTTGCCTATTATAATAGCTACCATTCTAATATTTGTATGGCTCAGTTTGAGGCTCTTTATGGTAGGAGGTGTAGATCTCTTATAGGATGGTTTAAGGTGGGTGAGGTTGCTTTGATAGGACCCGAGTTAGTTCATGAGGCTATAGAGAAGGTTCGACTTATTTGAGACAGGTGGAGAATGGCCCAAAGTTGACAAAAGTCTTATGCAGATGTTAGAAGGAGAGACCTTGAATTTGATGTGCTTGATTGGGTTTACTTGAAAATCTCACCCATGAAAGGTGTAAGGATGTTTGGTAAGAAAGGGAAACTTAGTCCCCATTTTGTAGGCCCATATCAAATTGTGAGACGTGGTTTTAACGTTGCATATGAGCTTGATTTTCTAAATGAGTTGGCATAGGTTCGTGGTCGAAGGTCCCTAAGTCAAAGGCCAAAAATCACGTCTCTGACCACCAAACGACGGTCGTGCAGGACGGTCTATCGTCCTGTCGATTGTTCGTTGATGGTTGATAAAACTCTCTGAAGTTACTGACAGTCGACTAGGATGGACCGTAGGTCGATCAATGGTCCGTCGGTCGGGGGTCTGTAAGTCCCTGCTGACACTTATTTTTAAGGGCACATGAGTCTTTTCCAGTTATAATTAAATCAATGTGCTGTCATTTTGCCTAAACCTATACAGCCTATATAAGTATATTTGACCCCTAAATTCACTCATTTAAGTCATTCTCTCAGTTCCCAAAAGAAATCCCAAAACCCTCTCTCTAATATTCTCTCTCTAGAAGGTGGAAGAAGAAGGAAGAGATTGAAGGTAGGTCAAGTTCAAGTCTCTAATATTCAAGCTTTGGTGGGCTGTGTGACTAATGAATGATGGATTTTCATCCATGGGATCCTTTCTCCCATGGAGTTCGTTAGAATTCCCCAAATTGAAGATGAATTCCCCCAATTTTAGTTAGGGTTTCTTCCAATGTTGATCCAAATGGCTGGATTATGATTGTTTATGATTGAATTGATAAAATTACATGTTTTTAGGATAACCTGTGCCTATCTTATGTTTCTAGGGTAGAATTGATATGATTTGGGTTGATGTCATGAAGGGAAACATTATGGGTTAGATATATCCGTATATGATAGATGATTTATGAGCAGAATTGCTTGACAATGAAGCTTAAATAATGATCATGAGATGTAGTGCTTTGAGAGTAAACCCTAGACTATAAATTGTTGATTGTTGATGTTATGGTGTGGAAGAGATACTTGCCCTAATGAATTTCTAAGAATGATTGAATGAATGTGAAAATCTTACTCACATGAATGATTCCAGGTTGAAAGGATTGCTAACCTAAAATGAATCTAGACTTAAATGCTAAATAATTGATGAGGCTAGAGGCGATTACCCTTGACCTCCATATGAGAGGGATAATGAGGCTATTCCCATATTCCTTAGAATTGAACAAGAGATGATTCCCGACATTCTAACTATGATGATTAGACATGGAGGCGAGTAACCATGATCCTTATGACGTGGAGGAGAGTACTCGTGTCATATGATGTGGTTGTGGAGGTGAGTACCCATAATCCTAAAGTAAGTAAGGCATGAGGCGAATACTTATTAGCCTTTGCAGTTCAGGCAAAGAGGTGAATTCTCGTATCATTAAAAGTAAGTATCAATAATGCTATTATGTTATGAAGAAGATAAGCTTGGAGTGTTTCTTGATATGCCTTCCATGATGTATACATGACTAGAGGCTGAGGGCCTAAGTCTTGACTAAGGATAAATGAGGTTACTTAATGAAGTATTTTTCTTTCATTATGCTGAGTTATGTGCATTGAGTATGCTTATTGTTTGTGTTGACTAATCCTTATGTTTATGTTGTTTATGCAATCTATCTTCTTTAGTACATTTTTGTACTAACATATACTCTTGCCTACATTTCTTATCAAAATGTAGGGTCCGGTGATCTTAATACACACACTTGTGGCTAGATTCATAGTTGATCAAGGAAGTGAATATTTGGTGAGTCCTCATAGCATTCGAGGATTGGACCACCCATTTTCCCTTTATTTTTTTATTTTTTCATATTGGACTATTGTATGGGCTGCGTCCCAAGTTTTCTTCTTATATTAGATTGT
Source organism: Solanum acaule (assembly GCA_036250505.1). Taxonomy (NCBI): domain Eukaryota; kingdom Viridiplantae; phylum Streptophyta; class Magnoliopsida; order Solanales; family Solanaceae; genus Solanum; species Solanum acaule. Next base: position 15,758 of record JAJOOR010085554.1, on the reverse strand, counting down.
TTGAAACAACGATGTTAGACTTCCGCTAGTTTAGAAAAGATGTTGACTGACTTGAAAATAATTTAAATTTCCAAGTTTTTTCTATTACTTTATGTTATGGTATGTTAAGTGGCTTGTATGAGGCCTCTCGGGGTCTTAAACACCTGTTACATCTACGGGGTACCCTGGTTAGTGACATGTACGTGAATTCTTTGTAAATTGGAACACAAATAACTTTCTTACAAATCGAGGGGATATTAGGGGTCAACTTATTTGGTTTTATGTTAAAGTATTGGATGAATTTTTGGGGACTCCTGATTGTGACCATAGTGAATCTCAAGAGATGAAAGAGATAACTCCATATATGGATAAATATAACACTCTTTGTTTTGTGAATTCAACTATTAGGTGGTAACAAACCAAGGATATGAGTAACATGCCACTTTGCACTACAAGACTTAAATCAAGAGGCGTGTGTGTGGCTAAAAATTATGTGTAGCACCTTATTACCTTGTAATCACACCTAAGAGGTTAGTACGAAAAGGGTGGTGTTAGTCTTGTGACTCATTATAGGAAGGCAATCTATTATGGGTGCAATCCTTCGTCAAAATATGATGCAGTTTCATATTAATAAAAGAAGGCACTTTTGTTATGTTAGATTGTTACCACAGTTACTACATTCATTGGGAAATTAGAATGAAGTTCATGATTTGTTCCCATCCCTTACTCCTCATTTGGTATGCCATCTGCTTGATGTAACAAAAACTAAGGCATAAGAATGTCACATGGGACATATTTGTAGATTGCAGACCGTCAGGAGAGGGATAATAGTTGGATGGGAGGCAAATATGGCATGGCTCAACTGTATTTGTGGAGTGGTGGTTGTTGTGTCGCAGATAAGGAGATGACTACATTGGTTGAGTGTTACCCTCTAATGGACAATGCCATTTAGATGTGTAGCATGGGCCGGACATTTCAAAAGTTGATTGATGATGATGATGCCATAACGAACGAGGATGATAATGTGGAGAAGTTTGATATAGAGGATGATGGTAATGATGATGATGATAACTGTGGTGCTGGTGATGTTGATACGACTTTAATGGCTGTGGATTTTTCAGAAATGTTGTGACAGCTTATTGAGACTGTGAGGCCTAGGGGCCAAAAGGTAGTTCTATTTTACTCTATACTCATGTGTGATTTTTTGCACTAGGGAAAGCGCATTCTGTAAGTGTGAGGTGGGAGATAGATTCTCATGTGAATATTTTACTGCTTTGTCCAGTCATTTTAAACATTTAGGATAGGTTCCTGAACTTTTGTATTCGGTTCGTTTCATGAGGATAGTCCCATTGAACCCATTAGGACTAACTTTTTTGTTTTTGTATTTTTAATTTAGTGAGTTTTAAAGTTGTCTTAGGAGTTACTGTTCCCAATGATGGATGGATGACAACATTCTTAAGAGAAAATTAGTCATAGGTTGGTAGACTGTGAAGCAGAAGTATTTGCACTTTGTAACCTTGCTTAGAAGATTATCCAAATGGCTTGTGTAGTTCGCCATTGAATAAACTATTTGTTTGACTCTAACCTGATGAATATGCAATAACCGTATGTCATGATGTCGTGTCTGGTGACTATTGCCTTGTCTTACATAAAGTTTCATCTAAAACTTGCCTTGTGAGTGTTTCATAAGTAAATTGGATGAATTATGCAATAGGATTGAGGCATTTCTTTGAATAGCCAATTTAAATATCTTTTGTACCTTTAAAATTATAATCCTTAGCGGAGCCCCATTTAGATTTTTAGCCTTTAATTCTTTTATCAACTACATAATGATCCGGATTCCTTTTTGTTGTTACCATTCCTTTGTTTGAATTAAAGATTGATCCTTACTGCACTATGTAGATAAGCATGGGTAGTATAAATGTAGAAGTGAAGCATGGTAGGATGGCTTATGTGGTGAAAATAGGGATTGAGGTTAAAATAACCCATGTTTAAACTTCATATGCACTTGTTATGTTTTATAAAAAAAATAAAAAATAAACAAATATATATGCTTAAATATTGAACATTTTGAACTACATCATAAATATGTAGAGGGCAAGAATTAAAAGGTCAATCAATGGTGATTAAGTGGTGTGAACCAAAGAAGAGAAAAATGGTTGAATTTGTTTTCATGATAAAACTATGCAATAAGGAGGAGTAGTCACTAATTGTATCATAATGTACCCACTATCCCGAAGCCGGCATTACACCCAAATTTAGTCCTCTTGATTCCATAATATATGCCTTTTGAAATTTGAAGGACATTAAGGGCAAATGTACTGTATGTTGTGATATGCAAGAAAATATTATGTGAGAGTGAGAGCTTAAATTTTTAAAAATATGCCTTTAAGTTTTAACATGATATATGTATGTGTGAAAGGCTATACCAAAATAGTGAGGGCTTTCAAGATGCACTCTTGGGTGTATTTTATATTGGTGTGTGCTTGTACGATAACATTGGCCCATAAAGAATTGTGATGAGTCATTCATTGAGGTTATGTTGTGTCGATTAGTATACTTACATGGTAAACTAAGTTATTGATTAATTTCATAGGGTGTGGACTACAAAAGTATGATTAAATTTGTTTGATTGATTTTGATGCGGGTAGTAAGGAAGAAGGTGGTAATGATGAGCTGATAGGTTAGAGATTGTTCAAGGACAAACAAAGGTTTTCGGTGTGGAATGGTAATCTTGGGTGTATTTGTATGCTCTATTACTACAATTTACTTGCTTGTACGTATCTTACCTTTCAAGGGTCTTGTTGATGCTAATTGGTATTTTTTATTAGTATTGCGATAATTGAGTGCTAACGTAAATGATCAGCCATATGCAGGGGTTCCTAAGCAGTACGAGAACAATAGGAGTTGGAAAGGAATTTACGAGATCAAAAGCAGAACGAACAAAACAAAAATATTCACCTAGGGAAGAAGCACCTTTATGGAACTCTACATGCGCAAGGCGCCAAGGGCCTGGCATGCCAAGGTCCCTCCTAGTGTGTTTCGAATTCCCTTGCGCCCGACCGTCATGGCGAATTTCAATAATTTTACGATTCCTAATTCCATTACAGAGGGGATTTTTTTCCTAAGCTCTATAAATAGGAACATAGGGTTATTTTGTAACTTACTTCTTCCCTTTCAAGTGCAAGAGCGAGGAAAAAAAATTCATAGTAGGTTTGAATATTTTACTTTTTCTTTAATCTTGAATGACATGGAAACAATTTTGTTTTTTTTATTATTATGTGTAGCGAAAAGCCTTTGTTCTGGGGCTGTAGCCATGGGTAATTGGTGAACATCAATTTTTATGGATAAATTTGGTTATTACATAAGTTAATCTTCTATTGCTTTTTTGTATTTCATGATTGGCCACAATTGAGATTAACATATTGTCTATTCTTGAACTCAAAGACGAATAGATAGATATACCAAACAATAGAAGAAGCGTGATCTTTCTTTCATAACACCTGTTTAGATTTGTGTTTAGGAATGACACCTACACGATAACACACGTGAACACGAAACATGATGGAAATTTTAACACTCGCCAGTTGAATCTATCTAATCCCACTCAACGATGTAGTTAGACATTCAACTGAAGTAGGCTATTAGAGGTGAAGTGATCATGATCATAACATCAACCTAGTTAATCAATTAAATGATAACCATAATTAATTCATACATAAGATGCGATACATAAAATCTTAAGTATGTTGCAGCCCTGGAATTATCCCTTTATTATTTAAAATACAGAAAATGCAGTCGTTATAGTTAGTTGCTTCCAAATTTTACTTATTTGCAAACATAGTATATAAAACACAAGTTTCTTAGAGTATGGATTCTAAGTAATTAGCATGATCAACTACGTACCCTCCACCAATTCACAAAAATCAACATGCTTTTACGTATTGAAGCTTAGTCTAAGGAATGGAAAGTCGTAACCAACCTTTAAGCTGAACGTATATGATCCAAATTATGTTTCCACAGCATTTCATTTTTATGTTACCTCTATATGTTTCTATGCTATAAAAAACAGATTTACAATGTTAATACAATTTATTAGGCAATAAATTCACTTAAGACGGAGATGGACCAACTTTTGAGTCAAAATAAGAATCATGGGACCCGCAACAACTGCATCAAAATATTATAAATAGTCATCAAAACTTCTATTTCAAATTGAAACACAATTTAGGGCATCAAAATAGAGGAAACCAACACATGCAACATTTATCCATTTAAAGAACAACAATCTTAGCTAAGGCATGCCATAATTCTCGAAATATACCTCAAACAAAGGGTACCAACACTTCCCTATCCCATACCCATGTACCCACAAGGTTTACGAACATAATAGACTTTGAATTACCAGGACAGAACATAAAATGAGGGGGAAATCATTGTTCAAATATTCACAAATAGATCTCATCGGGGGTCTATCTCAATTTAAAAGAGAAGAACCTATCCCTTCTTTGCGAACATGGCTTAAAATGATCGTGAATATGGAGGCTGAAGGAATAACCCTTCACGATTATGGACCATGGCTTGAAAATGTGAAGCTTATGGAAATAGGGGTCCATGAAGTGGTCGGGTCACCAGGAACGTTAAGGGAAATGAATGTAACCCATCGCGAACATGACGTGGCCCCCTGAAATATGCTAACCAGATTATCTAGTCTATACAAACATGAATCAAGGTCCCTAAACGTGAAGGCTATATTTGGCCTACACGAGCTGATGCATATCAACTGGTTATGGCCAACTTCAAATCCTCGAACAGGGTGTTTGGAATTTGGTCGGAACCTCGTGTATGAAAACATGATATATTACCCTCTTAAATTCGAAATGCTTAACTCAACAGAGAATTCAAAACTTCCATATGAGGTCATTTGGGCTTTAGGATATATTTGTAATGAAGAAAATTATGTTAATAAAAAAATCACATTTGAGTCATTTATGCATCCTTGCATCAATACCCTAATATAGGGTATCCATAACGCTTGCCATAAGTTCATACCCGCAATTACACCATACCATCGCCATATACTCTTCGAAAAAAAGCAGGTCCCACACTAAACATCTATTTTAGATAAAATCCACAAGAGGGTCCAGTTATCCCAGGATCCTTAGTATCTTCTTGAATGGTCGTTCTAGACTAAACTCAATATTCTAGAGCTAACTGCATTGACAAAATTCTCACCTAGGGAAATTTACCGAGGATGTTGACCAAGTTCAAACATAGGCCAAACATTAAAGTTAAAACGCATAATTGCACAAACTGGCACAGAAAGACTCGAGATATCTGTCGATCATGCCGGTAGTCTAACATTACCCTTACATAGTTGATGGAACTGTCAAAACTAGTTTATGAGGTTGTCTACCTGAACATTAGATTGAAATCGACCGTTCAAGGTTCAAATGCTCCAAGGCATGACTTCTAACAATTAAGCATGATTAACCACAAACCCTACCCAATTAAGGTGTTTCAATATGAATTTCTTTTTGTAAGCTCAATCTAAAGATAAAAAAGTCATAGCCTACCTAAGTGCAAAACACACGTGCTCTAAAATCATGATTTTGGAGATTTCTCCTTCCGAACGGTCTCTGACCATTGTCATGCTATTAAAAACAAGATCACCACGTCAAAATAAATATTTTGACAGGTTCAAAAGCCAAATGGAGATGGGTCCAAAATCGAGTCAAAACTGAAATTGTGGGACCCACACTAGGAATCCCGAGACGGGCTCTATCAAAGGTTTCTAAAAAGCTTACTAAACTTATGCCCAAATAGGACACAAATTAAGCTATAAAACAATCACAAGCAACTCATGCCAGAAACCAACACCATATACAAGGCTCAAGCAATCCTTTGGTATTGAATTTCACATAAAAATAACACTCCTCGCACTCCACCGATTATCCGAGAGAAAGCCATGCAAATTATATACCATACAGAACTTGAATAACCTCAATTAGATTTTTACAACTAAAGATATTCAACTTACAAAAATTAATAGTGAGCTAAATTCATGACTTGTATTTTTTAAAAAGACAAGTTAAATGACCTCCACAAACGTGGAACCCAATCTATGATCTCAGATGATTGACCTCCAAACCTATCATGAATGCGACAAATATCACACGATCGTTAAGGTCATCATTGTTGACCTACGGGATTGTAGCACAAGACATGCAAACATAATGAAAAACTAACCTAGTATCTACGAACAAACCTTAAGCCTTAGAAACGCGCAAAATAAGGTAATTTGTCATCGTTAATGTAGCTTAGGGCACTGATAACGATCAACTATACTTCATCTTATTTTCAGTGTAGGTGGTCGCTAACAAGTATAAACCCAACTAAGAGTTGGAGTCAATCCCACATGGAGTTATATAGTAGATAATTCTATTAAGAAGTAAAATTGAGTCCTAATAGTTTGTAAAAGTAGAAGTTTCACAATATTAAAGTAAATAAAAAAGTTTCAATGATTAATATCAAATGGGGGGATTTGTGTAACCAATTTATGACTAATATAATGGGGGGTAAACACATAGAGAAAGTTCCTTGGGAGTGTGATAAGTCAAATGCTAATTTCACGTAATGGGTGATTACTAGGTAATCAAATGTGTTGAATGTCGGTGGGTAGGCTAGGGTTTGAGTGCAATAGCCATTTCTCAATCAACTATTGTGTATCAACTGAGTTCTTCCGAACCTCAACAAGGAAAACACAATCAAACAACCCAATTCCTTAGTTGATCAACTTTTTTTAAGCTTAATTTGTAAAAATGCAATCAAATCTCTTTTCTCAAGCGACATTCCTAAAGATGCAATCACTACAATAATCAACTAAAAGTTGACTCTAATACCTCTTTCTCAATCAAGTTTAAAATATTAAGCTAGAATTGCATTTACCATTATAATTCTTTAATTAAAACAAGAAAAAATAATTGAACCCACTTCAAAACAACAGTAAAATCAGTAACAAGCAACACCCATTAGCTAATTAGTGCATTCAACTACATAATCACAGCCCCAAGAAAAGGGGGTTTAGCCAAACATAGTGAAAAACAAGATATCGTTACCAACGAAGTTTTCCATCTGATTTGACAACGATTTGCAATTCCCAAATGCTGAAATTAAAGCTAAAAATCTCACAATCTCTACTCAAAAATGTAAAAACAATGTTCTAGAATGTAAAAACTCAAAAACCCAGAAGTGAACAATGTGGGAACTCCTTCTCTTTTTTTTCAAAAATTTCATTTATACGTTCTGAAAATTTCAGCACGGAATTAACTCGGCAAAGTAAGTCGGGTTTGCTGAACTAATTAGTGATGCACCGATTCCTCCTCTTCTCGCCTTTTAAGCATGGCTTTTTCCCAATTCTTTATGTGACTTTGGGCGAGCTAGATAGGAATCGCCGATCACTTCAGAGTATCACAAAATCACTTGTCTGCTCGCCAGGTTGGGTTTGTCAATGGACTGGCATGCTAGAACTTTAGGCGAGCTGAAGGTCCACTCGGTGAGTCATTGAGCGGCTTTGGCGAGTACTAGCTTTGCTTTCCTTCAACTTTTTCAGTTTTTCCTCTCCTATTTGCCTCATAATTTCCTTGCCTCACTCTTTAGCCTTCATTTATGCATATCAACATTTAAACATCGGTTATGAGCATAAAATAGGTATTGAGGATACTAAATCCTTTAATATTAAGCCCTAGATGAGTCGAAATCCCTGACTCATCACACACATGAATTCAAAGGGTTGAATAAGGTTGTACAAGCAAATACACCTCAACTGGTTCCCAAATGAAGATATTCTTTGACTGGGTGCTCGAGATTTTTTCAGAACCCCATGCATATAATCAAGATACGAAACCCCACAAAATTAGATATTCAAGACTCAATGGAGATGTCAAAACTACCAACTGTAGTCGCCTTCACCAAAAGTGTGTCCCACAAAACAATTATTTTAAGCCAAATTCCACCAATGTCCTTGAGATGAGCCTAGAGACCTCGGGATCTGCATAAAATGTCACGACCCAAGGGTACCCCCTAGATGTAACATGGCCTATAGAAGCATGAAGGACTCCAAACAAGCCACTTAACTTTCATAACATAACAAATAGAAAAATAAAGACTAAACAACAATTTATGTTCAAAACAATTTTATAGAAAAGCGAAAGTCTTGACACTTTGTCTCATCATTGCCATCTTTTACAATCGAATGAAATTAGGCCTAGACCATACATCGTGTCAAAAAATGGAATACAAGAAAGAACAAAAAAAATGAAATCCATCCTCGAACCATGAGGACTCATCAAGCTTGGGAAAGAATCAAAGTCCAAGCTCTACCCACAATATTGGGAACCCTGTCTGTCGAACCCTTCATTTGGGAAAAATAAATGCAAGAATAAGTGCTAGTACAAAAATGCACTAAGTATGATAGGTAAGCTTAAAAACATTTAAAACATGCTAAGAAGGGAGATTTTATTTCATGACATGCAATTGACCTAGTAAAACATGATATAAGAAGGTTAGAAAACATAAGTCATAAAATAATGGTCAATGCAAGCTAAATCATCTTTAAATCTTTGAACACATATGAGATAGTCCTTGAGTAAACTTAGTTCACTTTTAGTCTTGTTGTGGGAAAATTAGCCTTTACCGACATAGAGACCATGTGATCTATAACATGATCCCCTAATGTCTCTCACACCGAAAATGATTGTTCTACTTTCCTAAGGTACAACAATGAACTTCTAGCTTAAGCCGATCCACTAGCTAATCAACCTATGAGGGAACATAGTTTAGGGGATAAGGATATTGTTACTAGAAACCCGGCCTTTACTAACGGGGGAGCTTTCATCTCAAGAGATTGCTTCTAGAAACCTGGCCTCTACTAACGGGAGAGATTCCATCTCACATCAATATCCACTCGGTGCTAAGCATAATTTACACGAAATAGTCAATTCATACTTATTCTTATCATTCATGGAAAGGTGTCCTTGTACTACCAAGCCAATCTAGTTTCATTAGGGTAGCTCTTACTCATTGATTCAATTAGGCGAGAATAGGCTTTCAACCTAATAATCCTTTCTATGTGAGAAAACCTTTCACATCATGGTTGTAAGTGTTTATGAGAATATCCTTTCAACAACACAACAACAGCAACATCATTGGCACTTCACTCTTAAAGCACCCTTAAAACATTTACATAGTTTTCGTAAGATCATGCATAAACCCATACTTTCCCTGTCAAGGTTCAAACATTACTTTAAATCACAAAATATAGAATTCAAGCATTAGATAGGGATTATATCATAAATTCATGTGCTTCTATCACTTCATGATTTAGATCATAAAACTACTCTTTCATAATCAACAACCCACATTATGAGTTCACGATTTAGAAACATGGGGGTTTGCATGGGTTCATAGGGGAAACATCATATAAGTATTATAAATCATCAATTCATGCATATTGAGCCATAATTCAATCATTAAGATCAATAATCAAAATAACCCATGGTAATTGAAGAAAACCCTAGCTAATTGGAGAGTTCTACCTTTTGAAATAGAGGAGTTTGGGGACTCCGTGAATGAAAACTACCATACCTCAAGTCCAATTTCCTATCTTCAATGGAGGAATTGAGACCTTGGCTTGGAACCTTAGTTGAATCCTTTTTCTTCTTCTTCTTCAAGTTTCTAGAGAGAGAATATTTGGGATGAGATTTGATATTCTTTTGGGAATTCAGAAGAATAAATTAAATGGGGTGAATTTCGGGGTAAAAAGGCTTATATAGGGGTCCTAGACTTAGGTAAAACACCATAGTATAGGAATTAATTAATTAGGAAAAGCCCCAACTAACCTCAAAATAACTACCAGCTGACCACCAATGCCCCTTGAACGATGGATCATGGATTAATCTACGATCCTTCCTACTCGTCTGTCAGTAACTTCAATGATTTTGGGCTGACCTACGAACCCCAGTTGATGGACTGTGTTGTGACCTACGGTCCGTCATGGTGGACTGTCGATAGGTGTCAGAGAGATGAAGTTTGGGCCTCGAACCATGAACCCCAAACACGAACCATGGTCTAACCTACGATCCATAGGTCTGGCCATCGTTCTTGGCCTCAACTAGACTGGCAGGGTTGCCAACCCACGGACCCACCTACGGTCAGTGGTTCAACCCACGGGCCATGGTAGGCATCCGTGGCTGGCACCTGCAATATCTGCAATTTAACTAAATTTCCCTTTGCAGATACATGGTGTTACATTATCTGCCCCTTGGGACCTTTCGTCCTCGAATGAGATTCTAGGCATGTCTAAATCGAAAAAGACTCAAGACTAGCAACCCATCATGTATGCAACTCATCAAAATGAACATAATCAAGGAGAAAACATCAAGTCCAAGATAAACATACTCTATGAATTATAAGGAGGTAGGAACTACATCTAACAACCCAATAAGCATGAAAAATTAAGATTTCTAATATTCAAGGAGGAACTACCTTCTCCAAGCTAAAAGAATTCTCATGGAGCCTTTTTGCAATTCATTCTTAAAAACAAACATCTCATGAAGTCTATAGGCAACTCATACTCAATGCACAATCAACATGAGGACAATAAATCATATAAGCCAATTCTTTCAAAATTTAGGCTTTTCATGAACATGCATAACATAAGGAAATCATGAAAACACATAAATCACAAATGACTCAAAAAACAGAAAATAAACCAATAGGAACTCATTACCTCAAGATAGTGTAGGAATAGAAAGAAAGAGATGCGGATATCGGGACATCATATCGGCCTCGGCCTCCTAAGTAAGACCATCAACTAAATGATTTCTACATAACACCTTTACAAAAACAACTTCCTTGTTTCTCAACTCCTTGACTTGCCGGTCTAAAATCTCAACCGGAACCTCTTCATAAGCAAGATTCTCTTTAACTTCCAAACTGTCTAAGGAAACTATGGATGGTGGATCCCCAACACATTTCTTCAACATGGAGACAGAGAAAACCGGATGCACCGATGCCAACTCATTTGCCAAATCAAGCTCATATTCAACCTTACCAACACGTCTCAAAATTTGGTATGTGCCTAAAAAACGGGGACTAAGTTTCCATTTCTTCCCAAACCTCATTACATCCTTCATGGGTGAGATTTTAAAATAAACCCAATCATGAACCTCAAATTCAAGATCTCTCCTTCTAACATAGGCATATGACTTTTGCCAACTTTGAGCCCTTCTCAACATATATCTAATAACTCGAACTATATCAATTCGAGACCTTTGAGAGCAACATCACCAGCCTCAAACCATCCTATAGGATGCCTACACCTTCTACCATAAAGAGCCTCATATGGAGCCATATCGATGCTCGAGTGATAACTGTTATTATAAGAAAACTCAATTAATAGTAAATGGTCATCCCAATTACCCTTAAAATCAATCACACAATCCCTCAACTTGTCCTCCAAAGTGTGAATAGTACGCTCCGCTTACCCATCATTTTGGGGATGAAAAGTTGTGCTAAGCTTAACTTTTGTACTAAGACCCTTTTGGAAACACTTCCAAAATTGAGAAATGAATTGGTACCTCGATCAGAAAATATGGACAAGGGCACTCCAAGCAACCTAACCATCTCTCTAAAATACACCATAGCATAATCTTTCATCGAATAGGAAACCTTGACGGGAATAAAACGAGAAGATTTTGTCATCAGATCCATTATTACCCAAATCTAGTGATGTTGTCACCAAGTACATGGCAACCCTACTATGAAGTCCATATTTATATCTTCCCACTTCGAAGTAGGAATACCAATGTCTTGGGTTAAACCTCCCGGTTTCTTATGCTCAATCTTTACTTGTTGACAATTAGGACACTTAGGCACAAATCCCGCAATATTCTTCTTCATCCCATTCCACCAATAGATCTCCCGTAAATAATGGTACATCTTGGTGGCTCTCGGGTAAATAGAATACTGAGACCTATTGGCTTCTATCAAGATTAGATCCCTTAAGTCATCAACATTCGGAACACATAACCGAGCCTTGGGAGAAAGCCTCAACAAAATTTTTGAGCACCGCCTCATTCAATTCTTCCAAAATTGGATAAAGACTTTTCTTAGCTTTCACATCCATCACAAAAGATGATTTGGAGCCATTATGAACTATAACACCACCCTTGGTGGAATCCACTAGTTGAATACCTAATCGAGCCAATCTATGAACATCTCGAACCAACACTTTCATTTCATCCTCAACATGAGCAATACTACCCATTGATAGTCGACTAAGAGCATCCGACACCACATATCCTTTACCGGGGTGATAGAGAACATTCATGCCATAATCTTTCAGTAACTCAAGCCACCTTCTTTGGCGAAGATTCAAATCTTTTTGACTAAACACATATTGTAAACTTTTATAATCGGTGAAAATATCAACATGAACCCCATACAAATAATGCCTCCAAATCATTAAGGCAAAAACCACTGCCGCTAATTCAAGGTCATGGGTAGGATAATTCTTCTCATGAATCTTAAGTTGCCTTGAAGCATAGGCAATAACCTTCCCATTTTGCATAAGCACAAATCCCAACCAAATTCTAGAGGCATCCCAATACACCACAAAACCATCAGTACCTTCCGGTAAGGTCAACACTAGAGTGGAAGTAAGTTTATATTTCAAGGATTGGAAAATTTTATCACAAGCTTTCGAACATATGAATTTAGCCTTTTTTTGAGTTAAAGCTGTCAAAGGAGAAGCAATGGAGGAAATCCCCTCAATAAACCTTTTATAGTAATCGGAAAACCTAAAGAAACTTCTAATTTCCTAAGGAGTTAGAGAACTAGGACAATGCTTGACTGCTTCTGTCTTAATATGTCACGACCCAGGGGTACCCCCTAGATGTAAATTGGCACAAAAGAACCCCGAAAGGCTTCATGTAAGCCACTTAGCATATCATAACATATGCAATAGAACAGTAAGAGTAAAAACATATCTGAAGTCTAAAATTTTCATAAAAGAAAAGTGGAAGTCTAGACTCTAAGTCTCAACATAGCCATCTATTAAAATATTCGAATGCGCAAAGGGATACAACCCATACAACATAGTTCAAAAAGAAAAAAACAAGAAATGAACTACAAAGAGACAACATCCGTCCTCAAATCATAAGGACTCACCAACAAGCTAGGAGAATAAGCAAATCCAAGATTTTAGCCACAAATATTAGCACCTTGAGAACCGGACCCTACACTTGGGGGAAAATGTAGGAAAAGTAGGTGTTAGTACAAAAATGCACTATTTATTATAGTCATGCATAAAAATATTGAAAACGTGCTGAAAGGGACATTTTAGTAGAATGCATGCAAATTTACTAAGTTTGAACGTCATCATGAAAATAGTCGAAAAGCATAAGTCATAAGCATTGTCAACATATAGATCATCATAACAAAAGAGGAACATATCATAAATACCCTCAAAGCATACTTGTGCAATGCATGAATAAGACCCCATAAATCTCACCCATGCTAAGTAAAGCTTCTTAAGTAACCATAGTTCATAATTCATATTCTTATTCATATTGTGGTCATCATAGTGGGAATAAGCCTTAACCAACATAGAAAATGCGAGCTTAATCATGGAATCCGGTGTCTACCCTACACCGAAAAGGTGTCGTCCTACTTACCTAAGGTAGAATCATACTCTTAGCTTAGGAGGATCCACTAGCTAAATACCTATGAGGGAATAACGTTTATGTGATAAGAAGATTGCTACTAGAAACCCGGACTCAACTAGCGTAGAAGGTTTCCATCTCATGAGACATACTTTGGGAACCCGAACTCAACTGGCGTAGAAGGAACCCATTTGGAAAGCCGAACTCAACCAGCGTAAAAGTTTTCATCTCTTATTCAATATCCACTAAGTGCTAAGCATTAATTCCCACATAGTTCATATTAAGTCTTGACTTAAGTTCATATTCATGGAATAATGTCTTGACACTCAATCCAACATAAATCATAAGATAACTCATTAGATCATGCGTGAGAATAACCTTTCACCATCCATGTCTATATATAGATTCAATTAGGTGAGAAAGCCTTTCAACCCTAGAATCATCATATTGTGAGAAAACCATACACATAATATCATATTAATGAATAAGTGTGTATATGAGAATAACCTTTCAACAACACAACAACTAGATCATAATCATATTCACTTTACTCTCAAAGTGTTCTTAAAGCATATACTAAACTTCATAAATTATGCATAATATCATAATTTGCCTTTCAAGGATCAAAGCTCATATTGAATCAACACATCTAGAATTTACTACATTAGACATGCATATTAACATAATTCAAGTAATGCAATTACTGCAAGCATAATCTCATAATATCCTTCTTTCACCCACCAACTCACATCAGAAGATCATAATTGGGAAATATAGGGATTTCATGGGTTCTTGGGGATTTCAAAATAAAAACCATAATAAATCATGGATTCAATCATAATATAAAGTAATTCAAGAATTAGAATCATTTTTGAAAGGAACACATGACTTTGGAATCAAACCCTAGCTTTTTTGGGGATTTCTATCTTTGAAATTGGGGTTTTGAAGGGGCTCTATGTATGAATTCTATCAATGGATGAAGAGATACCATACCTTAGCAATGAAACCCAATGAATTTTGGAAGAAAACCTTGCTCCTTGAACCCTAGCTCCAACTTCCTTCTTCTTCTTCCTTGAAGTTGTAGAGAGAGAATTTTCTTTTGAAAGGTGAAGTTTTGGGACTAGTTTTGGGATTTAGAAATATTAAGGTAGTTGACTTAATTTAGTGATATAAAATCCTTATATAAGTGATATAATTTAGGTTAAAAAGACCTCACTTAGTTATTAATTAAAACTGGAAAACCCCAAAGTGCCCCTTAAACTAACTCCAAAAAATGGTTTTCAGGCTAGAACCACGGTCCCATGATATACGGACCGTGTAGGGAACCACGACTCGTCCTGGTTGGGCGTGGTTCATGGTCAGAGAGTTTGGCCCTATCCACGAGACCCTCACTGACGGACCGTGGTTACCGTGCTGGTGAAGCATGGGTTGGGGTTCAGAGAACCTCATTTGTAGGTTGGACCTACTGCCCCTTACCCACGATCGTGGACTGACCAACGAGCCCTAGGTCCCTTTCGTTGGTCACTGTCGAGGCATTTTTCTAGGGTCCTTCTTAAGGACCTATGATTGGTCCTTGGGGGTCGTACCTTGACGTTCTAACATGGAACCCTTTATTTTTAAGTACGGGGAGTTACATTTACGACTCTAACCCTCATGTTAAGCTCTAGTTTAGCCTACTAGTTTCCAGGATGTTACATAATAGAATCTACCTCCATTCCCTTATTGACACAATATGACCAATAAAAGCTATGGACCTTAGCCAAAATTCACATATGCTAAACTTTGCAAAAGGTTGTTGGTCCTTAAGAATTTGCAACACGATCCCCAAATGCTCAATATGCTTATTCTCAGTTATCGAATAGATCAAAATATCATCAACAACAACAACAACAACAACAACATACCCAGTGAAATCCCACTAGGTGGGGTCTGGGGAGGGTAAAGTGTACGCAGACCTTACCACTACCTCGTGGAGGTAGAGAGGCTGTTTCCGGAAGACCCTCAGCTCAAGTGTAACAAAGCCAAGTAAAGGAAGAGAATTATATAAAGCATAAC
>JAJOOR010085553.1:0-21250 GCA_036250505.1 Solanum acaule | reverse complement strand
GTTATAAACTGAATTTGATTGATGTTATATGAACAATTATGAATGAATTTATGTTGTATTTGTGGTTTCTTGAAGAATTCCCCATGAGACCCATGTTTCTCCTTCTTTTCCTAATTCTAACCCTAGTTTGTGTTGGATATTGATTAAAGGCTATGAATCGAATGTGATGTTGTGTAATTCATGTTTGTATGATGATTCTACCCTAAGTTATGTATAATTTCTATGAAATTAGGGTTAAGTCTTTGAATGAAACCTTGAAGGCTATGAAGGGAATATGTCAATTGCTTATATTGATGTTGATTATGTATTACTTCATGAATTACCTTGTATTATGTATTGGTTATGAACTGATTGGTAATTGAAGTATGAATGTCCTATGAAGGGCAAGAAGGTATGAAGGTTAGTTCTTCTTTGAACTCAAGTATGAAAGGTGAATTACTTAGATTGTAATGATGTTATACATAATGTGTTGTTGTGGTGTTGATGACCTAGTTTCCTCATCCTTAACCCTCTACACTTGAATTAGCTATGAAGTATGTATGTATGTTATGGTATGATTGTTATATGATTGAAAGGTAGTTCTCATGATTATAATGTAATGGAAAGTGAAAGGTTTACCCACTTACTAAGTGTTTCTAAAGTGAAAGGATTGTTACTCACTTATGAACACATATGAGCTATTATGGTAAGATGTTTACATAAGAGTCTAGTAAAGGCTAATGTGAACTTATGTGAGGACTAAAGATGATTACAAAAGGGAATTAGATGCTTAGCACCGAAAGGGCATGTAAATGAGATGGGGGTCTCACGTTTAGTAAGTCCAGCTCTCCACATGGGTTTCCTCACGTTTAGCAAGTCCGAATTACCCACGGTATGTGTTGTCTCATAAGATGGAAATCCCCACGTTTAGTAAGTTAGGATTTCTAGAAGCAATCTCCTTGACCCTTAACTATGTGTCCACATAGGACTTTAGCTTAGTGGATCTACCTAGATAGCTATGTACGAATGGTTACACCTTAGGCAAGTGTTAACCATCTCTTTTCGGTGTGGGAGTAGAACACCGGATTCCATGTAGCTCTCATGGTCTATGTCGGTTATTGCAATATTTCCCTAATGTAAAAGTAAATGAAGGTATGAAAGGTGTGAACTCTTACTAGGGCTTTCTTAAGGGTTTCTACATAGTGTAACGGAGGGTATAGGACTTCTCTTGCACATTGCACTTGTGGGATCCTAAGGGATGGTTGTAGTAGTGTTCTCTTGTGATTATGATGATCATGACTTATGTATGTTCAAGCTATGTTATGTATGATCATTATGAATATAGTAAGTTATGATGAAGTATGATCTTATGTATGTATGCATGAAGTAGGT
The DNA here is from genome assembly GCA_036250505.1 of Solanum acaule. Classification (NCBI taxonomy): domain Eukaryota; kingdom Viridiplantae; phylum Streptophyta; class Magnoliopsida; order Solanales; family Solanaceae; genus Solanum; species Solanum acaule. Next base: position 19,879 of record JAJOOR010085553.1, on the reverse strand, counting down.
TTCTTAATGTGATACTTGGCTTTGAATAGGGTTATGGGATTCTATTCCATGCATTGCACTAGTATTACTTAGGTTGTCTACGTGTTGGGATGATATTATGTGGGTTTGTATTATGATGCTTACTTTGTGTGCATATTGGATTTACTTGGTAAAAAGCATGTTTTGACTAAAATGTCCCTTTATGCATGTTTCAATGGTTTTTATGCATAGTAGCCATACTTAGTACGTGTGTTGTACTAACCCATATTTTCTCCTTTTTCCCAAAACATTTAGATTCGGGCCGTTAAGGATTCAAGCTTACTTCTCAAGACACTTGGAGTTGCTTTCCCAAGTTGGTAAGTCCTCAAGTCCGAGGACAAGACCCTATGATCTAGCTTCTATGTTTAGTTCTTTGCTTATGTTGAAAGACATTGTTGTACTTTCCTATTTCTAGACTTCTTATTGATGTAAGGGCTAAGTCCCATTTTCGATACTTCTATGTCTAGATGGTACATTGTGACGAAGTTAGATTCTATTTTTCATATATGAAGTGAAGTTGAACTTCCAAAGTAAAAGTTTTAAATTTTCCATGTTTTTATTCTATGATACATGCTATGATGAATGCTAAGGGTTTGTATAAGACCTCTCCGAGGTCGAATACACTGGTAACGACTAGAGGGTGCTCTCGGGTCGTTACAAAAACTTTATCTCTAAAGATAATATTGAACCAGTGCAGATGTAGCAGATTTCTTTCAAAATCCTGAAGGAAAAATGCTTATTCCCGTTGTTTGTATGAACTAGTATGAATATATTTTCATAGTCTTATAAATAAATAAAGGATGTGTAACGTTTTATTTAGTAATAATATTATAATGTTTACTTAGTTCATATCTTCTATCTTGAAGGATATATGGATACCCCTCAAATTTTATTTGGGTCAATGATCAATCATGAAGACATTTGTGTAATTGATAGTGGAACAATGCATGCCATATTCAAAGATGAGAAATAATTTTCTTACTTGCTTAGAAGGAAAGCAAATGTCACTACAATTTCTGGTAACTTAAAATTGATTGAAGGCCCGGGAGAGCTACTATATTCCTGCCTAAGAGGACAAAACTTGTTATAGATGATGCATTGTTCTCTTCTGAATCACCAAGAAACTTGTTAAGTTTTAAAGATATTCACTGAAATGGATATTAGAGACAATAAATGAAATAAACGTTGAATATCTTGGCATGACCAAGATTGTCTCAGACCAGAAATATGTGTCGGAGAAATTACCAACTTTGTCTTATGGCTTATACTATGCAAAAATAACTACAATTGAAACACATTCTATCGTACACCAGAAGTTTATCGATTTAAAATTTGTATGCTTTGGCATGACCGAATAGGTCATCCTAAATCAATTATGATGAGTCGAATCGTTGAATATTCAAATGGGCATTCGTTAAAGAACCTGGAGACTCTTACAAGTGATGAATTTTCATGTGATGCTTGTTGTCAAGGCAAATTGATTACTAGGTCATCACAACTGAAAGTTAACAATGAATCCCCTCAATTTTTAGAACATATACACGGGGATATGTGTGGACCTATTGTAGACACTAAAATTTTGTAGGACTTTACAAGACGTGTTCAATTTGAGTTGGGACTCTACAAGGTGTGTTCAATTTCAATTAGAATTCTTGGGAGGTTGCTCAACCCTAAACCCTAGTTCATGCCGATATAAAGGGAACTATATTCCCTTGAAAAGGCATCTCGTCAAAATATCCCATAAACTCTTGGATACTTTTTAAAGATCTGGAATGTCTCAAATATTTCACAAACTCATGGAATATTCATAAAGAGATCAAATTCAAATCATCTTAATTTGAGAAATACGCCACTAACGGCTCTCAAATTATGTAGATCAAGCCCAAATCATCTTAATTTAAGAAATACGCCACTAACGACCATAAACCCTACTTCAAGCCTATACAAAGGGTACTATATTCCCTTGAAAAGGCATCTCAAATATCTCAAAATATCCCATAAACTCTTGGATATTTTTTAAAGATCTAGAATATCTCAAATATTTCACAAACTCATGGAATATTCATAAAGAGATCAAATTCAAATCATCTTAATTTGAGAAATACTACACTAACGGCCCTCAAATTATGTAGATCAAGCCCAAATCATCTTAATTTGAGAGATACGCCACTAACGACCCACAAATTATGTAGATCAGGTCAAAATAATCGTAGTTTGAGAAATACGCCACCAACGACCCTCAAATTGTGCAGATCAAGTCCAAATCATCCTAAGTCGAGAAAGACGCCTCAAATGACCTCGAATCATGGATAAATATCTTATAAGAGAAGAATCAAGGGAAGAACAGAACTGTACCCGCAATCTTGATGAATAAAATTATGTTTCTTCGTATTTTTTGTGAATGTAATTTATTTTCTGTCACTTTAAAATTTGTTGCAAGCAAATTGGCACGCCCAATGGGACCAAATATGCCCTTCATCTCTTCTCTCATAAATCAAATATGAAGTTGCAAAGGTGGAAGAATGAGTACTTCAAGCCTCGTCTTTGAATTTCATCAAGTCTACACTCTGACAAGCGTTGAAGCAGGGGGAATTTGTAGACACTGAAATTTTGTAGGACTCTACAAGACGTGTTCAATTTGAATTGGGACTCTACAAGGTGTGTTAAATTTTAATTAGAATCCTTGGAGACTACTCAACCCTAAACCCTAGTTCATGCCTATATAAAGGGTACTATAATCCATTGAAAAGACATCTCGAATATCTCAAAATATCTCATAAACACTTGAGTATTTTTTAAAGATCTCAAATATTCCACAAACTCATGGAATATTTATAAAGAGATCAAATTCAAATCATCTTAATTTGAGAAATACGCCACTAACGGCCCTCAAATTATATAGATCAAGCCCAAATCATTTTAATTTGAGAAATACGCCACTAACGACCCTCAAATTATGTAGATCAATTCCAAATCATCACAGTATTAGAAATACCCCCACTAACGACCCTCAAATTATGCAAATCATGTCTAAATCATCCTAAGTCGAGAAATACGCCACAAACGGCCCTCAAATCATGGATAAATATCTTATGAGAGAAGAATCAAGGAAAGAGCATAATTGTATCCGTAATCTTGATAAATAAAATTATGTTTCTTCATATTTTTTGTGATTGTAATTTATTTTATCACTTTAAAATTTGTTGCAAACACATATTCACCCATCTAGTGGGCTGTTTAAATATTTTATGGTTCTGATAGATGCATTTTCGACATGGTCTCGTGTTTGCCTCTTATCATCTCGCAACCTGGCGTTTGCAAAGTTATTGACATAAATAATATGATCAAGAGCGTAATTTTCAGATTATCCTATTACAGTTATTTGTCTTGATAATGCTGGGAAATTTACATACCGGGATTTTGATGATTATTTATTATCAATTGTGATAAAATTTGAACATCATGTAGCTCATGTTTATACTCAAATGACCTTGTTGAGTCATTCATTTAGCGCCTACAATTAATATCAAGACCATTATTTATGAAAACAAGGTTTTGCACTACCATTTGGGGTCATGCTATTACATGCAACATCATTTTTTCGTCTTACACCGATTCATTATAATAAATACTCTCCATCACATTTGATGTCTGGTCATGAATCAAATATCGCTCTTCCACAAATTTTTAGTTGTGTTGTATATGTGCCAATAGCATCATCACAATGCACTAAGATGGGCCTCCAAAGAAGGTTAGGCATATATGTTGGGTTTGATTCACCCTCTATAATTCACCACTTGAGCCATTGACGGGAGATTTATTCACTGCAAGATTTGCGGATTCTCGATTTGATGAAACCATTTTTTTGCAATTAGGGGAGGAAATATAAATTTAAAAGAAATATTGTATGAAAATTTTTATCATTATCTCATTTTGATCTATGTTCCCCTATAAGTGAACAGGAGGTCTAGAAGATTATCCATTAGCAAAATATAGTAAATCAAATGTCAGACGCATTTACTGATTTGAAAAGGATAACTAAATAATATATTCCTGTAACGAATGTGTTTATTCGAATTGGTATTCCAACAAGACCATCTAATAGTTTCATAGATTTTGAATCTCATATACGCCTGAAGCGCGACAGGCCATTAGGTTCAAAAGATTAAAAAAAAACCTAGAAAAAAAGGACAAAAAATGACACTATAAAATAATCTCCTAAAGAGATTCAAGATCTGATTAATCATGATATTCCTGAAGAAATCAATGATTCTGAGTCTAAAGTGAATAAAGAACTATCATAAGTCCTTCTAATATTGGCATAAAATTAAATCTATTGAAAATTAAGGTGGATAATGTTTTTGCATATAACATTGCACTTAACATTATGCAAGACAATGAGGATCTTGAACCTCTGTCTATCGAAGAAGGTCGATGAATATGTGATTGACCAAAATGACAAGAGGCGATTCAATCAAAATTGAATTCACTTGCTAAAGGTGGGGTTTTTAGACCAATAGTCCAAACACCTAATGATGTAAAATCAATTGGCTATAAATGGGTCTTTGTACGAAAAAGAAATGAGAGAAATAAAATTATAAGACACAAGGCACGCCTTGTTCCGTAAGAATTCACTCAAAAATCCAGTATTGAGAGAATTTGAGATGAAAGATCTTGGAAAGACAATTTTGTCTTGGTCTGTAAATTCAACATTTAGCAGACAAGGTCTTCATCCATCAATCTGCCTATATTGATAAAATTTTCAAACGATTTTACATGGATAAGGCACATCCATTAAGTACTCGAATGATTTTACGATCACTTTGTCATGAACCAAACAGCCATGATTGACACCCACACTAACCCTCCGGTGGAAGAACCATTACTACAACCCAACTAAACAATACTAACCAAAAGACGGGCATTTAAAAATGTGGAAATAGGTTTAACTAATTAATTTAAAATCTGGGTTCCCATAAACTCAGTAAGTTATCAAAAACAAACATAAACAAACGGAAATTCAACCCCTAGAACCTGAAAGTCATTGTACCACAATTTCTAACTAAACAATCTAAGATAAGGGGATACAACCCCACAATAACTAAACATAAAGTAAAGATTTTGAAAGGTCTAAGCCCTAACGAAATGGACTAAGATCCTAGATGAATATAATCCATGGTAGCCTAAAGGAACTGGCTCACCCGTGAACTCAACAAGTTAGTGATCTCCTAGTTGAGGTCTCTCAACAGCCGTCCGAAGATGTCATGTACTTAACAAAGAAAGAGAAAGTGTAGTATCAGTACACAAACCAATGATGTACTGGTAGAATCGCGCGAATATTTCAGTAAATGAGACATACACAAGTAACTACAACATACTAAACCATACATATACAGAAAGAATAACAATTTACCAGTTCATGCTCAATATATCAGTTTCACAATATCAAATCTCAAATGCAACAGTCAATGATGGTTCTCCCATGGAACCCACACTCAAACTTTTAGTGTGTCGAAACGTGATACCCGATCCAATAATGTGTCAGAACGTGACACCCGATCCAATATGTGTTGAAACGTGACACCCGATCCAATCATGTGTCAGAACATGACACTCAATCCAATTAACCACAATCACAAACATAATCATCACCACAATGAATGATTTACACACTTGTGTCGTACAATCAAGTAACGGTTCATTACATGCTACAGAATCACAAATAGTCATTTCATTAGAGTCATTTCATCTTTCTTTATTCACCTACATGCATGATTACAATGGAGCAGTTAGCAGACATATATAACACAGACGGAAAATCAAAGCATTACGTACCTTGAAACCAAGCTTGAAAACTCCTAAGGAACTTGAGTTTTTCCTTTCTGGAGTCTCTCAACTTGTTCTTGGTCTAAAACAAGTATTTAATGCAAAGGACCAATAATAGTGGCCTAGTTTACTCGGATTATATCCAAATACTAACCCTTGGATAATTCCATGATTCTAACACCCAACTTGGGCTTTTTTCACTATTAAATTTAAGCCAAAACCCTCCCCAAGGTTAAATAGCAAGGATTCTAAGTTCTAAGGATCAATTAACGAATTAGGGGAGTAATTGACTTACCTTTAGCACGAGAATTAGTGAAAAACAAGAAGAAATAGTCCTAGGTCACCCTTTTGCTCTCCAAGAACGAAGATTGCAGAAAAAATAACGTTTTTGGGACTTTTTTCGTTTTTACTCACAACTTGCCTGCCATAGAAGGAATGATCCCACCGTGGTGGTTTGCACAGAGACAGAGACTCGAAATTTGTGTTTCAAGTCCCCATTTTACAACACACCCTCAAACCTTGATATTCTAAAACCACTATTTCACGCTAAGATCAATTACGGGAGTTCTACTCGTTCGAATTTGATTTCGTAATACAGTACAGACTCCTTATCGTCTTGGCTATCCACACAAATGATCAAATTCATAATCAAATCCCATATCCATTACCGGATTACCCTAGACCTTACCTGACTGAGATTTCGTCCAAGTCTGGCCTAGGTTGAAAATTTCCAAGTTACTACTCAGAATTTTTCTAGCCCAAATTTCTTCCCCATTTGCTTATCCATAACGACGGGAATAGGACGTTGCACACTTGAAGTGAGTAAAGATCCATTTCAACCTCAAGAAGAGAATGAGGAACCTCTTGGTCCTGAAGTACCATATCTTAGTGCAATTGGTGCACTTATGTATCTTGCTAATGCTACGAGAGCTGACATAACATTTTCTGTTAATTTTTTTTAGTAAGGTATAGTTTTTTCCCTACACGAAGACATTGGAACGAATTTAAACATATATAAAGGGGACCGGTGATATTAGTTTATTTTATACTAACAAAGATAGTGTAGCTATTGTTGGTCATGCAGATGCAGGGTATTTATCTGACCCACATAAAGCGATCTATGAAACACTCCATTGTCGCTAGTTCTTCAAATCATGCTGAGATAATAGTTATTCATGAAGCAAGTAGAGAATGTGTATGGTTGATGTCAGTAATACATTTCATCAAGGAAAGATGTGGTTTGAAGTGTGATGTCAAGGTACCCACGGTCCTCTTTGAAGACAATGTTGCATGCATAGCCCAATTAAGAGGAGTCTTCATAAAAGGAGATAGAACTAAACATATTTCACCAAAATTATCCTTCATATATCTCCAGAAGAATGGTGATATTGATGTACAACAAATTTGTTCAAGAGATCATCCAGCGGGTTTATTCACCAAATCATTACCAGCTTTAACTCTTGAGAAGATGGTAGACAACATTGGAATGTTAAGACTAAACCATTTGAATCATGGTCCTTATCAGGGGAAGTAAAATACGCAGTGTACTCTTTTTTCGTTAACCAAGATTTTTTCCTATTGAATTTTCCTAGTAAGATTTTTAATGAGGTTGCAAGCAATGCGTATTAGAAATGACTATGTATATATTTGTTCTTTCACTAGGAATATTCTTTTACATGGACATGTAAGAAGGAGTGTTTAAAATAAAGGATGAATATTCATATGAATAGAATTCACTCTTTGGTAGGCTACTTTTGGTCCAATCACATTACTCCTTGATGGCCAAGGTACTAAATTTGTTCAACAAATTTGGCTATAAATAGCTTTTCTTAAATGAGAAAGAAAGTGCACTCCATACAATTCTCTCTTTTACTCATCTACTTTAAGTGCTACTTTAAGTTTTGTTCTCATTGTTCTTCCTATTTAATTCAGTTTGTTAAGCTAGTTATTTTATAACAAAAGTCAATTTTACCTGTTTCTATTATATTAGCAAAAAGAAGACGTCTCTGAATGTCTCATTAACTCGAAACAAGTGTTTTCAAAAATGTTTTTTGGGGCGAGTTTCGGAGCAGGATGCACCAAAAATGCATCGGGGCGCAAATGTAAGGCGTAGATCCATAGGGTGTAAGTCCTAAAATTTGGGGTGTAAGCTCCAAGCTTAAAAACGTAAGTCTAGGCTTAAAAACATATGCACTGGGCATTTTTCTTAAATTATTTATGAACTTTTTGCTTTAAATCATATTTTTATCATTGGTGTAATGATATTTCTCAAATAGTAATGGTAATACTTTTTTCTTCATTATTGGTGATTAATACCTTTCTCAAATAAAAATCATATTTTTTTATATATATATCATAGGTTATTTAATAAAATTTATTTGTAAAATAATTGAAAGTTTTACTTTAAATTTTTTTTAGTAATAAAATTATAAAATTGAATATACATAAGACTACGCCCCGTAGATCCATAAGACTTACGCTCTATGTCTCAGGGCTTACGTCTCGCCCCGTACTGCATTAAACGTCTCGCTTCACGTCCCCACCTTTTAAAACACTGCTCAAAACAAATCAAATTTCCACACTAATTAAACCGTGACAATTTCTCAATTCCATGCAGAGTACGATATTATAAATAGACATTAAGCACATAAAATAAAAGAGTTTTTAATATTAGAAATTTAGAATTCCACAAAAATATGTAAAGCTAGAGGACTTTGATTTGTACCTTTTATTTTTGGTGTGTGATTGGATTTTTCTTAATAAATAGTAATATAACAAAGTTATCCTTATTCAAGGGGAGTAAATTGTCACCCTCTCGTTGGCAAATTATAATGTATAAATAGGTTAAAATTTTCTTTTTATGTAAATATATTATTTGTTAAATTTTGTTAATAAATAAAATTATAATTCAACTCTAATATGGCATTCATTTAGAGTAATTAAGGCTATCATATATAGTTGGGGAACCATGTCAAAATAAAAATAAAAATTGTTCTTTTAAATAAAGTGTGTATATATATACTAGATGGGCACTGCCCGTGCTTAGCACGGGCCCAACATTTTACGTTCACAAATTTTGGTGATGAAAATGACAATAAAGAAAAAGAACGAAAAAAATAGTAAAGGAAGGAATATAAATCGGTAGCCGCATAAACATAAATTGTGTGCTTATATGATTGAAAGTAGACTTAAATTGTATATCAAGAGAGTTATATGTGGGAGAAGCTTCAAAAATAACATATTTACATGAAGATAAGCAACACAAATACACACATTTACTTTATAGATAACATGTACTCCTATGTCCAATAAGTACAGTTATCTCGAGTTATCACACCGGAAGAACGCCTTCACAAGTAATATTGGCCTTCCACATATCAAAAGTAAAATGCCAGAAATGACTAAAAAAATTGCTTAGCTAATCCTTGGAGACATGAGTAATTTGAGAATTGAGTTGTCTTGAGACATCTGCACAAATCACTCACTTTTGACATGTTTTTAGTAAGAATTACAATGAGATAGAAGTTTCTTAGATTACATAGATATGTGACAACACAGTAAAATGGATGTCATACCACTATTATGCAGTTTTCCTTGTAATGAAGTCGGAAACAACATAGATTTTTGTCAACGGGAAGAACAGGAAAACAATGTTTCATTGTTGACCAACTTCATCACCATGTGCTGTTGTGTTTTTGTTTCTCCTTCATCTTCAAAGTTGTAAAGGAGCAAGTCTACTCCTAAGAAAACGAAGAACAGTATAAGAAACTGTTAATAATTTTTGTCACAAATGCCTTTCCTCAAATTCCACTTATTAACCATCACAAGTCACTGTTAAAGTACAGATGAGGTAACGAACTTTAGACCTTTTCTCAATTGCTATGGACAATTGACAAACAAGGAAAAAATATAATTTTTTGAAAAACGTAGAACTAACCTCAATAGTTTTCCTTTGAAAAACATCTCGACCCAATCTCAAATATATTGATTTCTTCAGATTCATCTAATCTTTCTATTAAATAGATCAACATCACGCGATGTTAATACAGTGAACAAAAAGTTCAACTTTTTAATTAAACATTCACTTACAAGACCAACTAAAATCTTATAATATTAACATAGCATATTCAGGAACTCGATGGGAAAATCTTGCTCCAATCTTTTTAAGGTCACCAACCTACGGAGCAATTACACACTATCTATTCTAATTCAATTCAAATAAGCATAATGATAAACACATGGGTCTTCCAAATAGATCTCAAAAGACTTATGTAAGCTCAATATGGAATAATGGCTAGAATGACTGAGAGACCTATTGAGATAAGATCTATTTCAGTTGTTGCTTTGCGTCTCTCTTCTAGCGGACTGGAAAGCCTTTTGACATCAAAATAAAAAATCTAACATTGCATAGGCAAGTATAGTTAAAGTGTATCTGCAACAGTGAAGCAATACAATGGCAATCCATTAAAGATCATATTATTCACTAACTTATTCACATGAATTATTATTGATAGACTAATGAGTTCCACTTCAATACCAAATTAAAGAATCAAAGGGAGCAATGAATACTCTAAGAGTGCCTGAATCGGTCAACAAACTACTTAATCATAATTGATCATTTTTGAATCCCGTGAGTTCGTCAAATGTAAAATTTATCTTTACATCTTCATTATGGGCTTCCCAAGGTCAAGAGGATAATTTTCATGTTGCTTCCATTACTAACAAATCTTGGCTCGTTCAACAATCATGTTATACTATATCTAGAATCCTAATTAAACTCATTTCCTTCCTTAAAAATTTGTGGTTATTGTTATAGTACTGCACACTTTATTGATCACATATTCCCACTCAATATAATTTCATACAAATCTGATTCAAATACATAACAATGACTCTAATAAAAGATTAACCAAACTGTTAAAAGAGATTGATGGAAGTTCTTTTCAAAGAGAATGACACTTCTGTGAAAATCCAAGTTGCACAGACTCTTCACTTTCAATGCCGCATCCGTGTTGGATACTCCAAATATATACTACTTTTGGCGAATCCGACATGCACCCATTGATATTTTTGAAGAGTCCGAACAACATATGTGAAAACTGAATAAAAAGATGAGTTCTTCGAAAACAGACTCACTCCTCTAGCACATCTAAGAATTAAAAGTAATCAAGTATTCTCATCGAAGAGGAGAAAGATGTAGATCAATTTAGGAGACAGGGTGTTTGAGTTAGTTAATATAAAACTGCAAATTCACAATGTGCTACTATCTCATTAAATTGTCCAAGAGAACGAACGAAGGTGTTAAGGACTTACCTTCACGTACGCACAGATTGAAATCAACCTGGTATTCTGCCAAGAAATCAAGTGATGTTGTCTGGCAAAGGACCTCACAGGGTTGGTTACTACCCAGAATTTCTTGCCGTGGGAATATATAGAAGTTGTGTCTGCCAAAGAGAAATCAGAGTGACAGATTTGAGAATTCAAAATGTAACATTAACAGATGAAGACAATCTATGATGCTTGTTCTGTTCCCCTTGAAAAAAACTCATTTATTCTACCCATATTGAAATGAACACCCCAAATAGAATGGAATTGATATTGAAATTGCAGATATGTTACCATTCTTAAAAAAAATGACATAGACAATGCATTATGTAACATCTCTAAGTCAAAACAAATAGGTTGCTGCTCAATAGGTGATAATTTGTTTTCATCAAAAGCAAAAGAAACAAACTTTGCCTTCTCAAGACACTGAAATGCTCACTTGAGTTCCCTACCTGGGCAAACAGGTTCCACCAGAAATAATGCAGACGGCGGTTCTCCCAGTATTATCAAAGACGCCTTAAGCCTTGAAGCGAGGCTAAAAACATGTTGGAGTGTTTTTCCTTAGTTAATGTGTGCTTTAGTGTTCTTATCAATACTCTAAGATAAAGGTTTCCTTGCGAATGAGCGTTTTTCGACAAAAATGATATTTCACATTATTGTAGAAAAAAATTAATTTCTTTGTTCATAAAGAATTAACTTGGACAAATGATATCAATCAATCAATTAACTAAGCATCAAATCCAAATAAGCTGAAGTAAACTATACTTATCTTTTATATATCCTTCAGAGAAACATTAGAAGATCAATTCTAAATTAGTTGAGCGGGAATCTCTGTATCCTTCACTGAACAAACATGAGAATGATGAGCGAAGACTTACAGATGGGTGATAAAGGATTGCTTGTGAGAGTCCCATCAGAAAGGACAAACACTGAAATGAACCACAGCGAACTTCTCGGCGAAATCCTTAACTTTTAGGTAGCTAATATCATACCGATCGTAATTGCATTATTCCCTCCAAGGTGTACTGGTAACTCTGGTCATTATCAAATCTATAGCTACGAAATTGCCAGGAATCTTGAAACTAAAGTAGCTCAGGATGATAAGGTTAATAGTTGTATTTAATTAGAGTGGTTTAATCAATCAATTTTTCACAATGCCAAATCAATTTGAGTATCTTCTATCTTTCAGTCACTTAATCACAGATAAAACTATGAAAGATGAAAACTTTTGAGGCAATAATACCTTTTTGAACAAAGATAGTGATTCCCTCACAACTCTTTTTTGTGTTCTTTTTCTTTGATTTTTCCAGTGAATCCTCAGCTTCCATCCTCCTCTAGCCTTCTTTTATTTGTCAATTTATATCCAAAATTAACAGAAAAATTATAAAAAAGAAAAGAAGAGAAACACGAATGGAACACATGTTAGCTACTTAACTGTTTTAAGTAAAAGCACTGAAATCTCCAGTTGAACACATGTTAGCCACCCAACTATTTGAAGTAAGATCACTAAAAATTTCCTATTCGAGCACCATAACCTTGTCATAAAGTTGTCATCCTTCTGTTTATGAGAATTTTTTCAATTTTCTGAAATAATTTGTATAGATGTTGTCGCGTTGCTGAAACGACATCAACATGAGAAGTTATGATATCACCAAACAGAGTATTCTAAACCATATGAAAGCTCCAAACATACAGTTAAAACAATATAAGTCAGCAGCAATGGAATGATTAGTACAGATTCTATCTACTTTTTCTCATCATATTCAACAGAGCTTAAAAATCACGCAATCAAAAAGAAAATACCTTATCACCATAGTGCTTGTCCTATACATAGATATTACTAATATCTTTAATGAAACTAATGTGTAATCTTTAATTCAGTAAGAAAATTAATCTTTAGGAGTAACGCCAAAAGCCTAGAAGCCAATCTTCTCCTTCCTAAAATTCAGTAAAAGAATTGTCAGTAATGTTGTATTTTCAAAATTCTAATTAGGAACGTATTTTCCTTGCAAAAAGTTGCACTTCAAAGATTTGATGCACATATTATATCAAAATAAAACATCAACACTTTGGGAGAAATGAAGCACTCGTTGTTTGAGAGCAAACTTCAGCAAAGAAAACAAAAATATGAAATAGAATATGCATGTCGAGGAAAGATAACAGAGGAAAATTTCACAAAAAAAAAAATTACAAACATATTAGAAAAAAGATCGAATTGGAGGGCTTACCCGTCAATAAATTAAGAACGAACAGATGAATAAATGAAACGGAGTAAAATTTCACAAAACACAAGAAATTACAAACATATTAGAGAAAAGTCAAATTGGAGTGCTTACCAGTGAACAAAAAAAAAAACAGAAAGAGATACAATATCTAAGAAAGCATCCCAATTGTTTTTGAGATGCAGACACTAAAAATAAATACATAAATAAAAATCATATCCAAACCTAAAACTAAGAAACAATACGCTAATTAGTTGAAAATTTCAATCAAAATCGTGAAACTTCTAGTTTAAACACATGCAAAACTAAAATAGAAAATCCATTCAAAGAAACTCCATAAAGAACCTTGAATGGGACAATTCAAATAGAGGAGAAAGACGTAAAGCCAAACTTGGCAAAAATAGACAGTGCCTGGAAACCCTTCCAATTCTTTACAGTTTTCTTTGCAATGTCTTCACCGATTTTCTCTGGAGAGAGACGGAGTAGACTGATTTTCGCCGCTTCAATGAACCTCCGGTGACTTTCGCCGCTTCGATGAAACCTCCGGTGACTTTCGCCGCTTCGATGAAACCTCCGGTGATTTTTTCGCCGCTTCGACGAAATCTTTGAGGATTCAAAATGAATTGAACTTTGGTCTCGTCTAGTTGTGAAGTTGAGGTGGGCTGAGTTTTTATTTAGCATTTTGTTAATACACGTGCTTAGTAGTGGTGCTGACATGTGTTTTCATAGAAAGGAGAAAGTATTAATTTAATGTACCATTTAGATTGCTTTTGGTACAATTCCTTAATGCTGTGATAGTCCCTAGTCTTGTTGGCTTATATATAGGAGAATATATATATATATATAAATAATATGATTAGGTAGAAGATAATTTTTTTTTTTATTGAGACCCCTGGGTTGTGGGTAAAGTTGATAGAATACTAGTCTAATAGAGGTAGTTTGTTATTGTTACTTATTAATCAATCAATCAAATTAAGATATAAGATGTAAAAGTTCGCATTTCTCTCCCACCTCCTTCTTATTCTCTCTCCGTCTTGTTTCCTTCGTCATTGAAGTATAATCTCAGATTCCAAATCAATATTCTTGCCACAAATTAGGTGATGATTGTTCTCTCTCTGCTTCGATCTTTTATGCATTTCACCTCAATTTTATCATGATCTGGGTACTCGATGACATCTTCTTTAATGTTCATATCTTTGTATTTTGGGATTCATTGATTCTTCGAATTATCTGAGTTTTGTGTACCTGGATTTCGCTTGCATGATTGCTCCGATTTTCATGTATGTTGTATGTGTCTGTTGTGGAATTCGAACGGCTTCTACCTTTTTTTTTTTGTTTTTGTTTTTATTTATGGGCTTCTGATGCTACCAATTGCTTTGACAGTTCTCTTTCCTAGTTGTTCCTTGTCCTGCTAGCAGCCTATTTCCTTTATGATGTTTTGCTTTGCCACAGTGTCATCCCGTTTGGATTGATAAAAACAGTATCTTTCCTGATTTATGGAATGTACATTATGCGTTTTAGTATGTTTCCAGGGGAAAATGTTTTACCTTGGGAATTTTTTTTTGTGGACCATTTTTAAGTGTTTGGTTGGTGCGAAGTTGATTACATATGGTATAAGGATAATGTCTTGATGATAGTTTTGAGTATTGAAGGTTGATAACAATGT
The DNA here is from genome assembly GCA_036250505.1 of Solanum acaule. Classification (NCBI taxonomy): domain Eukaryota; kingdom Viridiplantae; phylum Streptophyta; class Magnoliopsida; order Solanales; family Solanaceae; genus Solanum; species Solanum acaule. The sequence goes on along the minus strand of JAJOOR010085553.1, from coordinate 4,822 downwards.
CTAATTGACTGTGTAACGAGTAAAATAATATGAGAGCTGGGATATTTGTATAGGAAATGACTTCAGGTAACCAAAAGCAAAAAAGCATTTGCCTCAAGGAAAATATGATTGTAGGAGTTTTACAAATGCAAATATGTGAAGGCCCTTGTCACATCCGTATCTTCCTTAAGCTTTTCAGCTGACTGACTCATTATATGTTGGTTCCTTGTAAAAGGTGGTCAAGTTGAAGGAGAGCAGCTTAGTAGAGAGCAATGAGCCAGCGCCCGTCTGCACTTACAAGACCAACTTCAAGTATGATCTCACTGCACTGTCAAACGTCTGCTTATGTGCTAATTTAGCTCTGTATGAGAGTAGTTACTTCACTGCAACCATCTTATTGTGTCTCATGTGTTGTTTATGATGTATCTGGAAATTGCATCCAATAGACTTTTTTGTAAATTGACGCATAAGAAAACTGCAAGTTTGCAGTTGTTGATACAAAGGTGTAAATAATTACTTCTCAAATTTCTGAGATGATAATGTCTTTCGATTTTATTGGAGATTGTGTCTGTATTCTTACATTTATGCGCATGCTCAGACTTCCTCATTGGTTGATAGCAATATAAAGATGCTCCTAGGAGAATTTCAGTTATACTCTTTAGAAGTCAAACACCTCTTGTTTAGTTCTGGTTCTTTTTGTTCATCTCTTAAGGTTATGGTGCGAGCTACAAAGGCCTGGTCATTCAACTAAGTTGTGAAGGAGAACATTGAAGAATAGCTGTGTCCATAGAACACTTCTGTTGAGACCAAATAGACCTGTTTCTTCATCATGGGTTAAAGAGGTCAATATCTCTTGTTTTATAAGGGAATTGGAAGCTTCTATGGTCATGTTTGGTGTAGAAAGGCTTGTTGCCGCCTGTTTTTTTCTTTTAATTTTTTGTTTGGTAGATTATCCAACTCGTCTTAGAAGAAGTTCACATGAAAGTTGAAATGATTACACTAAAGAGCCATAACTTGTTAGCCATGTAGGTGGATCCCCATGTCTGTACTCAACCTTTGATTGTTAGAATGGTGGTAGAGCTAGGAATTTCATCAACGGGATTCAAGAAAAGCTCTCTTGTGTCTAGGGGATTCAACAATCTTTATATATACACATAAGAATATTTTTCACTTGTATTGCACCCAAGGATGTAGCCTAGTGGTCAATGAAGTGGTTGAGAATCCTGAGGTGTCAGGTTCAGAACTCAACGCAGACAAAAAACACTAGGTGATTAGTCAAGGTGCACGAAAGCTGCCCCCAACACCACGGTCATAAAAAAAAAGATTTTTCACCTGTATACATAGTACAACTTTCCGGTGAAGAGGGTTTAGTTGAACCCCCTCGGCAGAAGTGTCTCCGCTACTGATGTTAGAGCATTTTTAAAGGCTGAAGTGTATATGCTTGTCTTTTGTTATTGCTGTTTACTTCATCCAGTAATTGAGAAATTACAGATTCATTTAATTGAGAGTGGACTATAATGAAAGACACCTAGCTGAATACTCCAAAATTTGAAACTTCTTACTTTTCTTAAATTTTCTTCTACCTATTCCTTGTAAAGTGGTCTATGGGATCCAGTTAGGCATTGGCCATTTACAAAGTTAAAACTGCTTAGAAGAAGGAAAAATAAGTTGCATCCTTTTTATTTGTTTGATGGTTATTGGGCCATAGTTTCTACAACTTTGCATGCCAAACATTGATGGCTTCACTATTGATAGTTGGCAGAAGTAGTCCTTTGTGAGATAAATGAATGAGGATTTGGAGTTATAAGTTTTAACTTTGAAGTACCAATTTTCTCTTCCTCGTTGCATAAAAGATAGCCCATATGGTGTATTGACAGACTCTTGTGCTGTTGGAGATAGTTCTATGCTTCTATTTCTTCCAAATAACTGTTATGTTTTGCTACAAATTGATAACTCAGTCTTCATTGGTCACAGTAAGCTATTACCATGTCCTTGTATAGATAGATACCTCCAACCTTTTCAATCTTTGAATAATTAGATTTATCTTTTACTTTTTGTGTGACTGGTAATTGTAAATTCACAGGCAAGAGAAGATTGAAAGACCTTTTGCTTCAAAAAGATAATCGTGTATGTGCTGATTGTGCTTCTCCAGACCCTAAATGGGCGTAAGTTTCAGCACCTGATGCCTACTTATCTTTCTATTCGAACAAGTGTGGATACTTTTCGGATAATAACAGGAACATGAAATGCATAATCCACATATCTAATGATTTTATAGTTGTAATTTATGGGCCTCTCTATATATATAGACATAAATGTGAAGTTCTAATCTTGTTTTTTTTCCTTTTGGAGGTGGGAAGGGGGTTGTCATTTCTTAGATGTAGCTTTCTTTGTTATTTCTTCCTGTTCTTCTATAACTCTTGCCATGTATATAGTCAAGCTGTTCCCTGAGGACTGTATGTTCAGCTAGCAAAGCTTCCCTCATATAGAGAACAACCATTGCCTCTCCAAATTAATTATTCCCTCTCGGAGCAAGAAATTGAAGATAAAGCTTCTCTCTGGGTCCAGTCAAATGTCCTAAAGCTCAGTCAATTGTTTGGGGCTGCCTTTGAAGGCTGCGATAAGGTAGCCTTTGATCTTTTTTTAAGAATTGATCAAAAAAGGGGTGAACTAACACAAAAGGCAGCATCTATTGCATCCACCAGTGGTAAGAAACTCATTCCAAAAGAGATTAAGAATCTGGAATTCCATGTTAAATTTAAAGAAGGTGAGCCAAGGAGTAGAGGGAGGACAACATCAGCCAGTTATCAATGAAGCTGAAAATTTTCAGCTGGAATGTGAGGGGGGTAAATTGTGAATATAAGAGGAGGTTAGTGAGGAGAGTAATACAACAATGGGGGGCAGATATATGTGTTAGTAGAGACCAAACTGACAGAAAAGGAAACTCATGTTTTTAGGCAGTTGTGGCAGAATAGGTGGATGGGGGAGTGTCATCTGAATGCAACGGGCAGAAGTGGGGGGATAGTTGTAATGTGGGACAAGAGATATTGGATAGGGGAAGTCGTGTCAACAGCCAACCAGAGTCTAACAATAAAATTTGATGGCATCAACCAAGTTCTTACTTGGTTCCTTAGTGCAGTGTATGCTTCCTGTGACACTGTGACTAGAAGAGAGTTGTGGCAAGAGTTGAGCATCATCAAGGAGGAATGCAGTGGCCCGTGGGTATCTTGTGGTGACTTCAATGTCACAAGGTACCCAAATGAAAGATCAGAAGGGCATAGAATAACAGGGGACATGTAGGAGTTCACGGAATGGATAAATGCGATGGACTTCGTGGACCCTCCTCTTTTGGGGGGTTCTTTCACTTGGAGAAGAGGAGATGGCCATAACTCAGCTTCCAGAATTGATAGGTTTTTGTATTCATCTCAATGGGATGAATCTTTCACTCAGATCAAACAGAACTTGCTGCCCAGAATAGGTTCTAATCATAACCCCATCATGCTTGATTGTGGGGAACTGAATTTGAATAAGTCCTAATTCAAATTTGAGCAATGGTGGCTGAGGGTGGATGGTTTTGTTGACAAGATTAAGGAATGGTGGTTGTCTTTCAATATAAATGGCACAGGTTCTTACATCTTAGCTGCTAAACTAAAGATGTTGAAGCAAAAATTGAAAGAATGGAGAATGACACATAGAAATGATTGGAAACGTAAAAAGGAGGAAATTCTCCACCAGTTAGCAGGGATGGAAAAGACTCAGGAGCTGAGATTACTCTCAGAGGATGAACTACTCCAAAAGGTTCATCTAGCCATGGAATTTGAGGAGGTTGCCAAACAAGAAGAAATAGCGTGGAGACAAAGATCTCGAATACAATGGCTTAAAAAAGGTGATAAAAACACAAAATTTTTCCATAGGGTTGCAACAGCTCACAAAAGGTTTAATTCTATTGACATTTTGGTGGTGGAAGGAGTCTCTATTTCAGATCCAGAAGATATTAAAGGAGAAATCATCAACTTTTATCAAAAGTTGTACACAGAGACTGAACAGTGGACACCGGAATTTAAGTTGCAAGGCTTGGAAACTATTACTGAGGAAGAAAGAGATTGGTTGCAAACTCACTTTGAGGAGGTTGAAGTTTTGAAGTGCATCAAGTCATGTGCCAGTGACAAGGCACCTGGCCCTGATGGCTTCCCCATGTGTTTTTTTTAGAGTTTTTGGGAGGTGCTCAAGTTCGATTTTATGAATGCAGTACACCATTTTCACGAAAGACACGAGTTTGAGAGGAGCCTCAACGCCACCTATGTGGCCCTTATTCCAAAGAAGCCAGGGGCAATTGAACTTAGAGACTTAGACCAATAAGTCTTGTTGGTGGAGTTTATAAAATTTTTGCCAAGCTTCTGGCAGAAAGAGTGAAAAAAGTAATCAGCAAGCTAGTCAACAAACATCAAATGGCCTTCATACAGGGCAGACAGATCCTAGATGCAGCTCTAATAGCTAGTGAATGTGTAGATTCAAGGATTAAAGGTGAAACCCCAGGAATCATGTGTAAGCTTGATATTGAGAAAGCCTATGATCATGTGAACTGGGATTTCCTTATTAACATCCTGAGACAAATGGGGTTTGGAGAGAAATGGCTGAAGTGGATAGGATTTTGCATTAAAACTGTCAGGTTCTCTATATTGATTAATGGAGAACCTGCTGGTTTTTTTCCCTCAGAAAGGGGGTTGAGGCAGGGTGATTCTCTTTCTCCTTTCCTCTTTATTCTAGCTATGGAAGGACTCAATAGTATGATAAGGGTGGCCACTCAGAAGAAATGGTTAAAAGGGTTCAAAGTGGGCAACCA
>JAJOOR010085552.1:0-38777 GCA_036250505.1 Solanum acaule | reverse complement strand
GGATAGGATTTTGCATTAAAACTGTCAGGTTCTCTATATTGATTAATGGAGAACCTGCTGGTTTTTTTCCCTCAGAAAGGGGGTTGAGGCAGGGTGATCCTCTCTCTCCTTTCCTCTTTATTCTAGCTATGGAAGGACTCAATAGTATGATAAGGGTGGCCACTCAGAAGAAATGGTTAAAAGGGTTCAAAGTGGGCAACCAAGCTGGGGAAGATCTACAAATTTGCCAATTACTGTATGCAGATGATACTGTGATCTTCTGTGAGGCCAAGGCTGAGCAGGTGTGTTTCATCAGAATAATATTAGTAATCTTTGAGGCAGTGTCAGGGCTTTCTGTGAACTGGAGAAAAAGCAGCATGTTTCAAGTCAAGGACGTAGCTAACATCCAGTGTTTAGCAAATATTTTGAGTTGTAAGATGGAAAATCTCCCAACTACATATCTAGGGATGCCATTGGGTAACAACCACAAAGAATTAGAAATATGGGATGAATTGTGGAGAAGACTGAGAAAAAATTAGCCACCTGGAAGACACAATACCTATCTCTGGGAGGAAGAATAACAATGATCAATTCTGTCTTAGATGCTCTCCCTACTTATGTTATGTCTCTCTTCCCCCTACCTGCTAAGGTGGAAGACAGATTGGATAAACTAAGGAGAGATTTTCTTTGGCTGGGCAACAAGGAAGGAAAGGGCATTCACTTGGTCAAATGGCAAACTGCCCAACTAAGCAAGAAATCAGGAGGTCTTGGCATTAAGAATCTAGGTCTGCAAAATAGGTGTTTACTGTCAAAATGGCTATGGAGGTTTGGTAAAGAGGGGCAAGCTCTGTGGAAGGATGTTATTGTTAGCAAGTATGGACAAACTGATTCATGGACATCCAACACTGTGACCAGCACCTATGGGGTCTCAGTTTGGAGGTCTATCAGAAATTTGTGGCCAAAACTAGCAAGGAACATATGCTACAAGGTGGGTGAGGGGACTAGGATCCTTTTCTGGAAAGACAAGTGGATAGGACAGAACTCCCTCATGGAGGACTTTGCTGATTTGTACTCTTTTTGTGACAACCCTGGAGCATCTATAGCTGAGATGTGGTCTCAGCAAGGGTGGAATATAACCCTTAGGAGGCTCTTAAATGACTGGGAGGTGGATAGAGTAGCCAATTTACTACAAAGGTTGGAAGATTTCCCTGGACTCAACACTAATCCTGATGCAATCAGATGGAAAAATGATAGGGATGGGGAATTTTCTGTTGGAAGAATGTACAAAAGAGACCTGGCAACACAGCCGGGGGGGATTTTTGGACCTTGGAAACAAATCTGGAAATCCAACACCCCAACCAAGATAAAGTGTTTCACATGGTCAGTGTGCAGAAGAGCATGTCTGACTCAGGAGAGACTGAAAAAAAGAGGATTTCAGATAGTTTCTAGGTGCTTCTTTTGCCATGAGAAGGAGGAAACAAACAATCATTTGTTCCTTCACTGTAGAGTGACTTCCCAGATATGGTATATGTTTCAAAGCATTATTCAAGATCCTTGGGTGGTGCCTGAGCATACTGCTGACCTACTAAACTGTTGGATGAGAAGAGGGGGGAGTAAAACACAGAAAAAATGGTGGAATCTAGTTCCATCTTGCATATGGTGGTCAATTTGGAAGGAAAGAAACAATAGGTGCTTTAAGAATATTACTAACCCAATGCAGAAAGTTAAAGAAAACTGCATTAATACTCTATATTTTTGGTGTAAAGAAGAGGGTATAGATGATGTAGATCAGTTAGTAGATTTCCTAGGCTCTTTGTAATCATGACTACTTCGCCTTGGAATTTTTTTTGTTTGGTTGCCAGCATACCCTCATTGCTGATGAATATAAATTTACCATTCTCAAAAAAAAAAAAGATATAAGCTTCTGGGCTCAACTACCCTATTGGTGTAGCCTATTACGACCGTACCTAGCCTACATCATAATTCAAGCAACTGGAATATTATTACATAAAAAGCTATGGTGACAAGTACAAGATATTAGCTTGACTTTTCCTTTCACCGTGACTTAATATTGAATGACATAGATCAAATGTTAATGCTACTTTATGAGTAATAAAATTCATAACTTTCTCAGTGTCAAACTGATAGTGTATATAAAGGTCTTTATTTAATGAAATTATGAACCAGATGAAGATGTCTATACAACAAAAAAACTATGCCCAAGTTCCAACCAAGTTGGGGTGTCATTATATATGCAAATAAAGATTTAAAAAATTAAAGTAAATATTTATGAAAGGATGGAACATGGGGACCATTTTCCAAAATTGAAACAAAAATGTAGGCGTCAAAATTTGGATTGCAAATTTCAATCACCAAGAACAAGTTAGAAATTAAGAAAATGAGAGCTTGAGGGAGTGTTAGGAGAATATTAAGTGATAACTGTAAATTGGTCTTAGAAAAATAAATAATTAGTGGGTATTTTGTTGTTTTAGGTTTTAGGTAATAGTGTAAATAATTGTACAAAAAAAGGGGCCTCACTTGACTCATCAGATTGGGAAAATGGAGGGATTGCATTGAACCTCACTTGGCCAAGCCGGTTCGAGCTATGGCTGGTTCCATGGCTCTCTTACCAGGTCTGGTCAGTCCAACTTCTTGGTTGACATGACCCTTTTATCAGGTTTAATTGAGACAGTTCGGAAGATGATGGCATTGCTTCAACCTTAAAAGATATTTATTAAGTAAACTATGTGCAGTTGCTCTAGTTCTATCTGCCTCTTGTTTCGGAAAACTACTTTTAAGAAAAACAGCATAAGTGACAAGGTGAAAGGTCATTTTCTTTTACTGGTCAAAGATATCTTCCTGGCCATTTCTGTTCCAAGTATCTCAAAATGACTTTCTTCTCTTCTATTTCTCTCCCTGAATTTTATTGTGCTTGCATTGTATTCATCGATCCCAGGTCGACAAATATTGGCGTTTTCATTTGCTTAAAATGCTGTGGTGTGCACAGAAGCCTTGGAACTCACATTTCAAAAGTAAGTTTTTCACGGGTATTTTCTTCTTTTCTTCAGAGTTGATGCTGGCCATGATTTACTGCTTGAACTAAGCTTTCCTTTTTTGAGATATGTATGTATCTTAGTTCTATGGATTTACTTTTCCTAGGCAGAGAACCTAATTTTTTTCCCAATGTCTTCATAATTGACTGCACAATGATGTTCTGATGTTCCAAATTCTATAGAGATTGCTAATATAACCATTATCAATGTAGCACATCACTAAGTTCTTATAGCCTTGAACTATTTGTTTGTTGTAGTTTAACCAAATTGAGCTTGCTTCCTTTCACTGTCAACGGTAAAGTATTGTTTTTCCTTTATGATTGATATCAACGCACATGTTTGGTAGCTTGCAATTTGTTCATTAAAAAAAGAGAATAGGGTAGCAGTAAGATTAATGAATGGCTGGTCATCTTCGGTTTGACCCATGATTTACTGTTATTGGCAGGTTTCCAGCAACAATTTCCTGCTAAATTTGATTTAAAGTCCTTGAAATATTCAAGTTATCTTAGATTATACTTTTTGATTTCTTAAATCAGTGTGCCAAGATTACAGAAAAACTTAACAAGTATTCTACTTTTCATGGCACATTTTATGTTTAGCTCGGTCCTGACAGTTTGATGCTTTTCTAATTGTCTTCTAGCAATCTAGCTCCATATAACTATCTGTTGCCTCAACAATTTAGTGAATGTTTCAATATTTCTCAAGTATAGAGAGTGATATTGACTTGAAAGTTCTGTTACTCACCTTTGTTTTTAAGTCGAGACTAGGATAGGTAAAACGCTAAATTTCTCAGTTTCATTTAGTTTACTACATAGCAGGGAGACAAGAACATATACCTTAGCAATGATTTTTTACTAAAAGTCGTGCTATATCTCTAAAATTGTCAAGTGTGTAGATTCATGTTTGCATTTTTTTCTGTCATGAGAAATGACAATATCGTTCTTGTTAATACAAATTTTGATTTCCCCCCTCCTTAATATGACTACAATTGACTATGATGTTGCAGGTTTTGTCTGTGACATTGGATGAATGGTCTGATGATGAAATTGATGCAATGGTTGAGGTCGGAGGTAATGCTTCAGCAAATTCAATCTATGAAGCTTATATTCCTGAAGGCATTTCAAAGCCAGGAGCAGATGCTAGCCATGAGCAGCGTTCTAAATTCATTAGGTTAGTTCAGATGTGGAAGTGTTGTTCTTTCTATTCATCTTTACTTCTTAAAGCAATTTGTATCACTGAATATCAGCCTTCATGACCCTTTCCTTATTGTTAGAAGTTAGTTTTCTAACTTCTAATAGGTCTTGTTTTCATTGATGTAAACACATTTCTTTTCAAGGTCCAAGTATGAGCGACAAGAATTCTTGAAACCAAGCTTGCGTATATTGTCAAATCAGAAAAAAGGATCTCTCAAAACAAGTTTATCTAACAAGATCACAGACAGCTTTCGAAGTTCGAGTTCAACTTCACAAAAATCTGTAAGTTCTAAATACAATATCCATCCTCTTTCCAGCTAATTCTATTGCACAATGTTTGATTTATATGGAAAATTGATTATTTCTCTTTGACAAACTGAATGAAATATCCCAGTATGACATCTTTCTGCATCAAGGTTGGTTCAATAAATTAGTGTCATAAAGCCAAATTTATTATGATGCTTTAAATTTTTTTTGATATAATTTTATATCGATACATAGACAGGGAAAAGTATAGTATCACCATTTTTTTTTTCCAAAACTGATTGTAGTTTAGTGTTCTTACAACACATAAATAGAAATATTATTATTTATATTGAGAATTGTTTTTATTTACTATTATGAAGATTGGAGTTCTTTAATTTTAAGTTCTAAAATATTTCTATGGTTAAAAATAGGCAATATTTCCCTTTTTCTCTTTTAATAAAGAATTTGTACTTTTGATTTTTTTCTACAAATTTTAATATTGTTAAAGTGAATAAAATTCTAAAATTCACTATTAAAATTTGACACTTCAAAATTTTGGGAGCCTAAGCATAGGTCTTACTAACTTCCCCATCATGCATGTAATGTGTCAAATAATTTTTGTTGGTGTTGTCTAAGACATTCCTTTTTTATGTGTAATGTACTAAAATGCTCTTTTAATCTTGTGGTAAAAAACTAAAGATATGTGTAATGTACCAAAATGCCCTTTTAATCTTGTGGTCTTAAACGTGTCATGTGGGCTGTTGAAATAAAAGAGTTGCCAAATTAGGAAAGAGGCATTTTTTTTTTTGAAACACAATATAAAGTAAAGTAAGACAAACAAATTAAAACAAAAACAAAGGGAGTACTTCATCATCACAGGTGAAGTTTAATCAATATGGAGTTATTTCACAATAATGTTGAAAATATCATTAAATGTTTATTGCATTTCCATAACCAATTTTATGTTGTTAATGTTCAATTTGGTCACAGGAAGGCATGGTAGAATTTATTGGAATGCTGAAGGTTAAAGTAATTAAAGGCACAAACTTAGCCATCAGAGATATGCTCTCAAGTGATCCTTATGTTGTCCTGAATCTTGGGAAACAGGTTAGTCATTGTGAGAAATATATGGGAAAAATATTATTGAATTGTGTATCTAAATTGTTACATTGAGACCCTATATATAGACACTACATTGGAATCCTTTTCCAACTAAGATTCATATTCCTATTCTTAGTCCTATTCCTATTCCTATTCCTATTCCTATTCCTATTCTAAGTAGGAATGTATATACTTATTTCTATTCTAACACTCCCCCTCAAGCTGGTGCATACAAATCATATGTACCTAGCTTGTTACAGATGTAATTAATACGAGGACCTGTGAGAGACTTGGTGAAGATATCTGCAAGCTGATCATTTGACTTAACAAACTTCGTAATAATATCCCCTGAGAGTATCTTTTCTCTGACAAAGCGACAATCAATCTCAATGTGCTTAGTCCTTTCATGAAACACTGGATTTGATGCGATATGAAGAGCTGCTTGATTATCACACACAAGTTCCATCTGATAAATTTCGCCAAATTTTAGTTCTCCCAGCAACTGTTTGATCCAAACTAGCTCACAAGTTGCTGCTGCCATTGCTCGATATTTTGATTCTGCACTAGATCGAGCAACCACACTTTGTTTCTTACTCTTCCACGACACCAAATTACCTCCTACTAAAACACAATATTTGGATGTCGAACGTCTATCAGAGGGTGATCCCGCCCAATCAGCGTCTGTATATCCAGTGATATGCTCATGGCCTTGATCCTCATAGAGTAGTCCTTTATTGGGAACTGACTTTATATATCGCAGGATATGAACAACCGCTTCCCAATGACTATCACAAGGGGAAGTCATAAACTGACAACACTCACTCACAGGAAAAGAGATGTCAGGTCTAGGAAAAGAGATGTCAGGTCTAGTCACTCGGAGATAATTCAACTTTCCAACGAGCCGTCTATACCTTTCAGGATTACTAAGTGGCTCCCCCTGTCCTGGAAGGAGTTTAACATTCGGATCTATAGGAGTGTCAATAGGTCTACATCCCATCATTCCAGTCTCCTCAAGAATGTCTAAGGCATACTTGCTTTGAGAAATAACAATACCTGATCTAGACTGAGCAGCCTCAATACCTAGAAAATACTTCAATCTGCCAAGGTCTTTAGTCTAGAAGTGCTTAAAGAGATGTTGCTTCAATTTGGTGACACCATCTTGATCATTACCAGTGATAACAATATCATCAACATACACAACCAAATAGATACACTAATTTGGTGCAGAATGCCGATAAAACACAGAGTGATCAGCTCCATTACGAGTCATGCCAAACTGCTAAATTACTGTGCTGAACTTCCCAAACCAAGCTCTAGGAGACTGTTTTAGACCATAGAGTGACCTACGCAATCAACATACAAGGCAACTAGACTCCCCCCGAGCAACAAAATCAGGTGGTTGCTCCATATAGACTTCCTCCTCAAGATCACCATGCAGAAAAAACATTCTTAATGTCCAACTGATGAAGAGGCCAATGACGAATGGCAGCCATAGATAGAAAAAGACGAACAAATTATTTTAGCCACACGAGCGAAAGTGTCATTATAATCTAGCCCAAATATCTGAGTATACCCTTTGGCAACATGGCGAGCCTTAAGCCGATCAACCTGACCGTCTGGACCAATTTTAACTGCATAAACCCAACGACAACCAAGAGTAGATTTACCTGCAGGAAGAGAGGCAAGCTCCCAAGTACCACTCTTATGCAAGGCAGACATCTCATCAACCATAGCCTGCCTCCATCCAGAATTAGAAAGTGCTTCACCTGTAGTCTTAGGAATGGAAATAGAGGACAAAGATGATACAAAGGCATAATGGGGGTGATGATAGACGATGATAACTCAAGAAGGTATAATGAGGGTTAGTATTTCAAGTGGATCGTATACCTTTTTGAAGTGCAAGCAGTTGACTAGGAGGAAGCAAGTCCGCAGTAAAAGCAGGGTCTGGCGCATGACATGAATCATCTGGGACTAGGTCTGGATGCGGACGGCGATGATAAGTTAGGAGTGGTGGCACTACAACTGGAGATGTAGAAGTAACCATAGATTCCTCAAAAGTTGGTACAGGTGAAACGTGAGTTATGGGTAAGACCATAGATACATCAGGATGATCAGAAGACGTATAGTAAGGCTAAGACTCAAAGAATGTAACATCAGCGGACATAAGGTATCGATGAAGATCATGTGAATAACAACGATACCCTTTTTGAACTCGAGAGTAACCAAGAAAGACACATTTGAGGGCATGAGGGGCAAATTTATCTTTCCCTGGGGCTAAGTTATGAACAAAGCATGTGCTCCCAAAGACACGAGGGGGGATAGAATAGAGATGTGACTGAGGAAAAAGTATGGAATGTGGAACCTGGTTCTGAATAGAAGATGAGGGCATTCTATTTATTAAATAACAAGACGTAAGAACTGCATCTCCCCAAAAATGCAGCGAATCATGGGATTCAAGGAGAAGAGTATGAGCAATCTCAATAAGATGCCTATTTTTTCCTTTCTGCTACACCGTTCTGTTGAGGGGTGTATGGACAAGTAGTCTGGTGAATAATGCCTTGGTGAGTCATAAACTCTTGAAATTGGGAGGATAAGTATTCTAAGGCATTGTCACTACGAAAAGTACGAATAGAAACACGAAATTGATTTTGTATTTCAGCAAAGAAACTTTTGGATATAGAAAATAACTCAGAACGATCTGTCATTAAGAAAACCCAAGTACATCTTGAATAATCATCAATGAAACTAACAAAATAACGAAATCCTAAGGTGGAACTGACTCTACTAGGACCCCAAATATCAGAATGAACTAATGAAAAAATACTCTGAACGACCCTCAGTACTACGTGAAAATGTTGCACGAGTGTGTTTCCCAAGTTGACACGACTCACAATCTAATTTGGATAAACTAGACAAACTAGGCACCATCTTTTGCAGTTTGGATAGACTCGAATGTCCCAAACATTTGTGAATTAGATCTGGGGAATTTGTAACGGAGCATGCTTTTAAGGAATTTGAAGAGGTAAGATAGTAAAGGCCTTGTGATTCATGTCCTGTTCCAATCGTCTATCCCGCACCGTGGCCTGCATGAGAAAAAAGTCATCAAAAAAAGTTATGCTACAATGTAGGGCCTTCGTCAAACGACTAACAGATGCTAGATTAAAAGGAGAACCAGAGACATAAAGAACAGAGTCTAGGGTGACAAGTCTAGGGTGACAGAAGATAGGGGTTTGGCTTTTCCAACCTCTTTTGGTTTTGTTTGGATCCCATTGGCTAAAGTAATAGCAGGAAGAGATTGTGAATAAACAAAATCAGATAAAAGTGATTTATTACCAGAGATATGATCAGAAGCCCCTGAGTCCATGACCCATGATCCAAGAGTACTAGACTATGACACACAAGCAAAAGAATTACCCGTAATAGAAACATCAGGTTGTGCAACCGAAACTACTTGTGGAGATGTTTGTTTATTTGCACGATACCGAAGGAACTCATCATATTCTGTCTGAGCAATATGAGCATTATTGGATGGTTGATTAGGTTGAGCACCATATGCTACTGGTGGAGATGTCTGTTTACTTGCGCGATTTCGAAGGAGCTCATTATATTTCTTTAGAACAATAGGATCATAACTGGGTGATGGGCCATGTAAAATATAACATATGTCACGAGTGTGTCTAGGTTTATGACAATGACTACACTTGGATCGAGGTTTCGCAAAACGCCCTCCCCCTCGCCAATTCTCCATAGACTCGGATGTACGCTTTTCTATGGTTTGAGATGCGAGAATAGAGGAGTCAACAATGGGTGATGAAACTTCTTTGTGACTAGGAGGTGCAGCAAGACGAAGCAGACGAGAGAATAATTCATCAATTGAGGGAACCGTAAGACTGGCTAGAATCTGGTCACGCACAGAGTTATGGTCAGTAGGAAGTCCAGCAAGTGTAAGAACTAGAAACAATGTCTGCCTTTGCTCTTGTTGCTTTTCCACGTTTGTAGTGATAGGCATCAACGTTTCAAATTCCTCCATGACTGCCTGTACTTGTCCCAAGTAAGTAGACATATTGGATTCTTGTTTCTTTAAGTTGGTTATCCGAGATATCACATCATAGAATCGAGATATGTCATTAGTGTATAAAGCACGTGCCTTGTCCCAAATTAAATAACATGTCTGGAATGGGCGAAACAAGGGCATAAACTTAGAATTAATAGAGCGCCAAAGGAGACTACATAATTGGGCATCCACTTTCTCCCATTGTGCTTTGGCTTTTGCACCTTCGTCATTAGACTTTGTCTTTTCATCTACCATGCAAGCATTGTTTATTAAGTGATCTTGAACACCTTGACCCTTGCACCACAACTCAACTGAAGAAGCCCAAGCTAAATAGTTTGAACATCTCATTAATGGTTCTGAAGTGATTATAAGGCTTGAACTTCCAATCCCCGTATTCTTGGAGCCAAAAACATCACACCCAAAAGACATTTTTCAAAATTTGACTTGAAACTGCTGGAAATTGCTATAGGGGCTTGAAAATTTTGATTTCGCTGGGAACTTGCTGGAAACTGCCCTACAGTGGACTGATTTCGATGATCGGATCTAGAGAAAACTGACTGGGTTCTGATCGGAAATACTAGACGACTCTAACAGAAGAAAGCAACTCGAAAAAGATGACCGGAGCAGCACTCATGCGCCAGCGCTTGACCCAGATCTCGCTGGAAAAACTTCCACCTTCGAATGGCGCGTGAGAGCGCGTGAGGGGTTGTTTTCCGGTGGATCTGACTGGGGTTTGGTCGCCTGAGCTTCCCGAACCTCGTGATGGTGTTGTTTTTCGCACAACACCTTCAGAACGAAAGATGACACAAATCAGTCCCAATTGTTGTTGCCGGAATTTGACACGTTGACTTGAAGTATCTAACCAATGCTCTGATACCATGTGAGAAGTATATGGGAAACATATTACTGAATTGTGTATCTAAATTGTTACATTGAGACCCTATATATAGACACTACATTGGAATCCTTTTCCAACTAGGATTCATATTCCTATTCTTATTCCTATTCCTATTCCTATTCTAAGTAGGAATGTATATACTTATTTCTATTCTAACAGTCATTTTTTGACATGTGACTTAAATTTCGAAATAAAGAGAAAAAAAAGATCAAGTCTTTGTTTTTGGTCATTTGATGTGAAAATGGTCAAATGCTCCCAACCTATTATCGGATTCTCAACTACACGCTTAAACTTCACGGGGTCCTATCATTCCCAGAACTGTTTAAAACTGAAATTATCATCTCCCTAAATGCTTATGTGGCGAAGTGAGTGTATTTCACTCTCCCTGAGAGAGTGAGCACTGAAAACAAATATTAAATTTTTTAGTATATATATATATATAGAGAGAGAGATTTATTTTTCCTTATTTCTTTTTTTTCTTCTTCAGGGAAACTTCTTCCTTCTTCATGATCAAATCTGTCCATCTCCCGCCATTCCTAAGTCGTTGCCACCACTACTATCTCCACCGGATTTGCCATAGAAATTCAGTATTCCTCTTGATTCTAATTTGTGTATGGATTTAAGAAATTTTGAAAATCAACTCTTTATCGAGATATTAGTGGAGTTGTTAATCATCCTTTTTACATGCCAAGCTACGAGGTCAATTCGATTGGCAAATTTTTATTTGGTTCTTTGGAGCTCCAATTTTGTAATTTGAATCCAAACCCACAAAGAATTTTGAATTTTCGATGAAACCCAGATTTAATTTTGAGAACAAAAATGTTTCTGGCTATGGCGATTGAAAATAACAATGGAGTGCTTGTTTGTACAATCAAGAGGTCTAAAAGATCAAGATAGTATGCACTTTAGGCCCTGCATCTCGATCTGTTCACATGGTCGAGAAGCTTCTTTGGGCCGGCTCGCCAGATTCAACTTTTCTCCGTTGTTATGTATTCATTGATCCAATTTGAGAAATTTGACATATGCATTCATGGAAATGATCCTAATACCAATCAAATAGTGGACGAAACAACATATGAGAATCAAAATCCTTGCCGACCTTTTCCTTTTCAAAATTACAATTGTGGCCGCCAACGATGACGATGATGTAGAACACATCGTCGACTTCTCCTTTTCCCTGAGATTTCTGTTGTAGTAAGTCAACATTGATAGAAATTGTATACACTAAATTGATTAATGAATGAGAGATTGTGGTGATTGGCAGACTTTTGGTGTTTATAGTAAAGGTGAAAATATATTTGGGTTTGCAGAGATGGTGAAAAAATAAAAGAAAAGAGTAAAGAATAATCAAAAAATTGAAAGAAAAACTTTTTTTTATGGAATTTCCACGTGTCAAACGCGTCAGTTTCACCCATCAACATAAATGTGGTTGTGGCTTTTTAAGGATATAATAATTTCAATTTTAAACAGTTCAGAGGGTGATAGGACCATCGTGAAGTTTTAAGTGTAGTTGTTGTCAAAAAAAAATAGTCTAAGTGTAGCTGGGAATCCGATAATAGATTGGGGGGCGTTTGGCCATTTTCTCGTCATTTGATTAAATGATTGAATTGTGGTAGAATTTGTTGAAAGTTGTCTCTATATTTTGAAAAAATCTTGCCTGTTTTGCTTGGCAAATAATTATTAGACCTTTTGATGATGCATACTCTTACTTATACATAGATTGTCAAAGAACTAACAAGTAGAAGTTGATTATATGTGTCTCTTATCTGGTTCTTTTGTTCAGAAAGTGCAAACAAGTGTAGTAAAGAGCAATTTGAATCCAATTTGGAATGAGGAAGTAATGCTTTCTGTTCCACAAGATTACGGAGCTGTAAGACTGGTAATAATTCTATTCTACTTGTCTAGAGAATAATGTCTATTAACTTTTTCATCTTTTCTGTTTTTCTTCATCTTGATATGCTTATTTTTATTTATATAACTTTTTAAGGATTTATTTTGACGATACAATTATAAGCATTTTTTGTTAGATGATTAAACACGAACTTCCTTTTATTGATTATACAAGATTAAATATAGAACTTCTAATTGCTGAATGGATTATTTTATGGAACTTGAGGTTGTCAGAAGGATGAAAATAATTATGTAAAAGAAAAAATATTGCAGTTATTGGTTGTTTTTCGGTGAGCAAGTTTTATTTAATTGTTTTTCAGTGTTAAGGAGTTTTAATAAAATTAATGACGTAAAAACAAACTTTATTAATAGGTGTTAAGTATTTACACAACAATATCATACCAGTGTAAGTAACACATAGACAAAGCTAGTAGAAAAAGAAAAATACATAATCAAATTCAGGGAAAATGAACAATAACAATAAATATGGATTGCCTTTTCTATTTATTTATACTTATTGTTTTAGTGTAGCATTCTTAAACGCATAAATTTTTTTTTATATATTAATGTAACTTGTATTCACAAGAAAATATCATCCAAAAAATAATGAGATGGCTTGTTACGACCCTCCTTGGGCATTGCAAAAAGAAACAAACAAGTCAGGTGTAAAAAGTTTTCCTATGAAGTCAACTAACAACTCTATATCCCCCATCATATTTTGTTTACACCAAAAATAAAAAAAGCTAATGCAGTTCATTTTGATCCTCTAGATGTTGTTGATTTTGCCTTGAAAACACCTTGCATTTCTTTTCTTTGTCCACCAAATACAGGTTGGAATTAGTTTCCTCCCGTCTCGCGCAGAATTTCTTTTTCCAATTGTTTCCCAGCTCCTCAGCAAATCAAAAGTGTTCGTAGGCATTGTCCAGTTTTAACTTGACATAGTAATATTATTATTTATAATAGTAAAAATTAAGTCAAGTTGATAAGATGTTAGCCATGTGTTTATAATACATTATTTTGGATGTTGTTGTAAAAACTTAATCGATTAATATGAAAATTCGAGTAGCTTATTTAAAGTTCTAAAATATTCTGTTAAGAAGTAGATAGTTTGTTTTTTTTAAAAAGAATATATAAATATAAATTTTGTATGTATTTACAATCTTCAATATTGACCAAGGAAAATAAAATGTGGGCCTCAAAATTGTGGGTGACTAAAGCAAACACTAAACTAACGTCTCTCTAGAGCCACCCATGTTCCTATCAACTAACAAGGCAACACCAATCCGAAGAATATACTTGCATAATTTTGTGAGACCATTTATTGTGAGATATGGAGATAATTATTGAGTGAAATTGCATTGCCTTTTTCAATTATAATTTATTGACACGAATAGGACCTCGACTATAAGGATATTCACATGGGAATGAAGGGAGGGAAAAATTATTGGAGCTGAAAGAGAGTGCTCTAGGAAGTTGCCCAAAGCAGAAGGAGAGGCCTTTGAAGAGTATATGAGAGCCAAGAGGAAAGCTAAGAAAGCTATTATTAAAGCTTGAGGGGAAGCCATAAATGGGTTGTTTCGAAAGTTAGGAGATGAGAAAGGGAGAAAGAAATATCTAAACTAGTACGACTTGAGAGAGAACAGAGTAATGTCTTAAACAAGGTGAAGCGTATTAAAGACGATTTTCAATAAGTGTTGACTGGAGATTATGAGATTAAGAAGAGATGGAGGGCCAATTTTGGTCAACTAAACACAACTACGAGAACAATACTTTAGATCACCATACATTTGTGTATGATAGAAATTTAGATACACATAAAATTAGGCCAACAGAGAGGAAGATGCCATGAAAAATATGAGAATTGGAAAAGCTTGTGTTCAAGATGGTATCCCATTGATGTTTGAATGTGTGTTGGAGAGATTAGAGTGGGATGGGTTACCAAGCTATTCAATGCTATATTAAGAAGTGGTTGGATGTCTGATGAGTGGAGAAAGACTACCTTGAGTACCATCGTAAGAGCTCTTTTCCTGGTGTACTGTACTCAACAGCATTTATCAAGTCAAAAGGATGCCTGATCTTTAGTGAGCCACTTAACGACTTTTGCAAAAGCTATTTGGATAAACAAAATCCATATCAAGCACTTAGCATTTCTCGGTTCTCTCTTTACTTCAATCTTTTGTTAAACTGCATACTGCCAAAAATGACCCTGATGCGTAATTAAAATCTCATGTGCAAGCAGAAACTTTGTGGTACCAATGGTACTATAAGAAATCTGTGGTAAAATGAGAGTGTTATCTCAGGAGACCTTGTTGTTGCTATCTAATCATCATCTTTGTCACAGTCTCAGCCGTTGCTGGATCTTATTCATTCTTTCTAGGAAAAATGTTGCTTGGTTGCTCAAAATATTTCAATTAAGTCCTTTGTTGCTTTCCAAATTCTGTGTACTATTGGATTCTATGGCCTATGCCTCTTTAAATGAGCTTCTTAGGACTAGCATTTGGGGCTTCAAAAAGTGAGGTAAATCAGTAAGGGGTCGTTTAGTAGAGTGTATACAAATAATGCTACATAGAGTGTATTAGTAATGTTTGTATTAGTTATGCTTGCATTAGTTATACAATAGATTATTTCTTATGCATTGTTTAGTTTGGTGTATTAAAAATAGCATGTATTGTACAAATAACCCTTCTTTTTCTGTCCGGCATCTTTATGCCTATGCATTCCCTTGATGCATGTCAAATAACCGAGACTTGTGAAATTCGGGAACTATTTACTGTAAATGCACCTTTTGTTTGTGGCGATATTATATCCTTACTCTTTACTTTGCATTCATTTTGTTATCCATTGTTCACCATTACTCTCATCTTTCTTTTTACTTTGAACTGCAGCAAGTATACGATCATGATACATTCTCTGCTGATGATATAATGGGGGAGGCCGAGATAGACATCCAGCCTATGATAACATCTGCCATGGCATTTGGGGATGCTGGAATGTTTGGTAACATGCAGATTGGAAAATGGCTAAAATCAAATGATAATGCCCTGCTGGATGATAGCACTGTAAACATCGTGGATGGGAAGGTGAAACAAGAAGTAAATCTTAAGCTACAAAATGTTGAATCTGGAGATCTTGAATTAGAATTAGAGTGGATCCCTCTTGACCAATAGGTGTATATAAGATTTTAGAATTTTTCGCTACTTACCCTCCCATTTGTGTTTTTGAAATAATCACATGTATGAACTTTTGAATCAGAAATATTGGATAATCCATGCTGTTGTATTCTCTACTGCACACTCAGGTGTTTTCTTCCCTAAATTATGCACATGGAACAAATCATATTGGCCAAATCTATGCTTTCGAGAAGTGTGGTGGGATGATAGAGATTTATGGTAATTAGTGAGAACAATGAGTTTCGAATACTGAATACTTAAAAATTAAAAAGAGAAAAAAAAAAAAAAAAAAAAAGAGCTTTTGGACTGTCACAGCATATAGGTAGAAAATTAGTCCCCCACAGTGAGTGATTTTAATTATTTATTCCCTATGAAAAGCCCTTCAAAGACTAGACTTTTCATGCTCAATTGTCTCTTAACGTTTTTTTTTCTTTGTTTTCATTTTTCTTTCTTTCTTATTTATTTACATTATTTTTTCTTTTCTCTTTTTTTTTTTTCAAACTTTTCTTTTCTTTTTTCTCAACCTTTTTTTTTTTCTCCCTTTCTTTATTTTTCTTTCACTTATTATTTTTTCTTTCTTTTTTCATAACTTTTATTATTATTTTGCTAATGAATCGAAAGTTGAGTAATCTACAAATATGATCATCTTTTTTTGACATTTAATAAACTTAAGAGTTTTACTTTCGAGTTAGTCAACAACATCTGTAATCAAAATGGGTCATATATTTAATGTAAGAAAAACAGTGTCTGTTAGCATCTAATGATTGAGTAATAATCTATGGAGAAGAATATTGTAGTTTTAAAGTATAAATTATTTTTTTAAACCCTGAAGTATGTGTTGCATCTAAGACAAAAAGTTATCACGTATCCCATAAGTTAGACATGGTGAAATAGCGTAAAGTGTTGTTCAAAATGCATATGTTCTTTTTTAAGAAAATCTCTAAGCTACGTTTTGCTCTAACGCAACAATTGTTGTGTTCTCCGTAAGTTAGACTTAGTGAGAATAGTGTAAACTGTTGTTCATGAGGCACACCTTGATATTTGAAAGTCATTGGTCTATATTTTGCCTCTAAGGCAAGAAATATAGTTCATCTCATAAATTAAGATACAATGTGGTAGTGTTAAATCTTTTCCATGGAGCGCAACTTGTTTGAAAGTCCTGGCCTAATACGTCTTGCCTCTACGGCAATAATTATACGGTACCTCATAAATCAAGATCTCTTTCCCATGAAGTGTAACTTATTCCTTGGAAGTCCTTGGGCTAAGTTTTGCATATAAAGCAAGAGGTATAGAACATCTGATAAATCAAGAAACAATGTGGTAGTGTCAAGTCTTTATCTCTACAACAAGAGTTATAAAGCATCTCATAAATCAAGGCACAATAAGATAGTGCCAACTCTTGCCAATGAAACGTAACTTATTTATTAAAAGTTCTTGGACTAAAATACAAGAGTAGCCCTTATAGGGCCATTGAGAATAGAAAATAAATAAATTGACAACTAATTAATTTTTAAAAAGAAAATGAAATAAAAATAAGAGGGAAAAGTATATCTCAATAATTAAATGATGAATTATTATGTACACACACATAAATCAAAATGAAAGCGGATTAAGTGGAATTAAACTCTTATCCTTATCGTGTTTTGCAAACATTATTATAATCACTATACTTTTACTTCATCATTTATTAACGACGTTAGGCACTGACGTTGACCCTACCGTTGACAATGAAGTTTCTCTTTGCTTTCTCTTTCGTAGCCTCACGGCGAAAACAACCGCCGAAACGGCGAGCAAAACGACGCCCGCTGCTCCACAAACCAAGCTGGAAACCAATAGCACTTCTCTCACGTGATCTTTACGGTTGCTGTCACGTGACATTTGATCGCCGGAATTATCCCACCACGTCAAGTTCCTAGCCTCTGGTAACGAAGACGGCGTTTTCTCTCCGGTGCCGGCGAAGAATGAATGCAATTCTGGATCAGTGGATTTTGCGGTTGGGTATGATGAGTGTTGATATGGTAAGCCGTGCTCCGATGGACGGAGTTCTCTGCCGTGTAATTTGGGGGAAAAAATGGAGACGATGATGATGACGATAAGGAGGAGAGAGTTGTGTAAAATTTGATCCATTTCTTCTATAGCTTTGGCTTATCCTCACAACACTTTCTCTCTCTGAATACTGGGAAAAAAAGGGGAGAGTTTGCTTCTCATCAAAGGAACAAGGGAAAAAGTTATGAAGTGTGTGTATAAAAATTTATAAAGTAGTCCTACGTATGTATTAGTATCAAAATTAAGAATATATTTTTCACTAACTTTTATCACTCTACTACTATTATACTCTTTCCTTCCATTTAACAAAACATAACCGGTTTTCTCTTTTAGTTTGTTTTAAAAAGAACTAAAGAAGAATAAATAAACTAATATCTTTACTATCTAATTTGAAATGTATATATTTTTTGGACTAACGAAAGAACACATGTCATTAAATTTTATGAACTTGTGTTGCTGGTTGACTCGACTTCGAATTCGAAATGTTAAAACGGGGCAACCAACCAAGGTATGCTAGTAGATCATGAACAATATCGTGAAAAGGTAGCTACGACTATAGTTAGACATAACTATCTATTTAGCTTTGTAGAGCATCAAGAAATTAGGGATATTCGTGATTTTTTGATTCATAGTGCTTAAATCTTTTCAAGAAATACCGTAGAGGCTGACGTTAGTAAGTTGTATGAGAATCATAAAGAAATAGTATAGTAAGGATGAACTTGTATACATTTCCAGATGAACTTACATACATTCTCAGTAGAATACGTTTGACATCTGATTAATGGACTTCAATCACCTCTGATAGTTATATGTGTCATTGTTCAAATATATAATTTTTTAATAACTTTGGCAAAACTTCATATATTTGAAAATTACATAAAAAGTATTATAAG
The DNA here is from genome assembly GCA_036250505.1 of Solanum acaule. NCBI lineage: Eukaryota > Viridiplantae > Streptophyta > Magnoliopsida > Solanales > Solanaceae > Solanum > Solanum acaule. The sequence continues at coordinate 20,254 of JAJOOR010085552.1, read as the reverse complement.
TCTCATAAATGACAATTCAAATTCTAAGAGACATATTAAAAAATTAGGGGTCACAGGAAAATTTGTTGAATCTCAAAATTTAAAAAGTGTCGTATAAATTGAGAAAGAGGAAATTTAGTTATTTCAAATCACGTTTAATTTTCTTGCCTTTCAATTAAATCATCGACATATTGTTTAAGACGTTTCAAAGAGATTGATTACTTTTTTTAATTACTAATTATTTTCTTAAGCGATCAACTTGGTCACATAAATTTCGAAAGAAAAACTATTTTTTAAAATTATTTGATTAGAAAAGGCTCATAAATATCCCTCATCTATGGGGAAGACTCATAAATACTCTTCATCCACCTTTTGATTGCAAAATACCCTCAACCTGTATTTTTTGGCTCAAGAATACCCGCCCCTAACTTATTGGAAATGACTCAAAAATATTTCTCTTCCACCTTTTTTTCTAAAAACACCCTTAACCAGTGTTTTAGGTTCAACAAAAACCCTCCTTTCACGATCAACCAAGTTTATCGTATTTTTTGTTAAAGGCATCTTGATCAGTGATTAATTAATTACCCTAGAGATAATCAAACCATTTTAACAAACTAATTTTAATTTCATAATAAGATTAAGGATACGGTGATACAAGTACGTACGGTAGGTTAATTATGATTTTCATACTTCTATTCAGTTAATTATTCTTATAATTAGATAAAAAGATTATTTAAAAGAAAATTAAAAAAGGATCTTACGTACAAAAAAATATTTAGGAAGAGAACTTTTTTTCCCTATATTTATGGACAAGATAATATGTTGCTAAAATAGTGAGATTATAATAATTTTTAATACTTAATATATAATGTATTTATTAATTAAATCATGGTTAGAGATTTACTTTGGAAAATTAAATCTCAACCATTTATTTTAACATATGTCATGTGTCACTAATCCAAATAGGAACTTGGGGAAAATAGAGAGGAGCTGAATCCATTTTTATCACACTTAAAAAATATAACTATATATTGATTACTTCACCTAATCATAGGGTAACCAACTTTCTAGAAAAAATACAAAATAAAAGAGTGGTATAAACAACTCTACATTTTACTAACATAATGATCAGTAATGATACTTTGAGAATATTTGTTGCATCATATGTTGATCTCGTGTTATGTTTGCTTATGATAACGCTGTTTGCTTATGATAACACTAATGATACATTCTTGTATTGATAATTTTTAATAAAATAAAATGATAAATTTAAGCGAATAAATTAGAATTTGAGTTGTGTTGAGTTCTGACAATGTTATAAGAGCTATAGGAACTATTAGTTAAACTCAAGAGAAAGAAAATATTTTTTAAAGATATGTTGTTCTTACAATTAAACCCTCGTCTTGAGGGTCGAGAGAAAATATGACAACCAGTCTAGTAATGCTCTTTATAAGATTATCTTCAACTAAAGATTTCAAGCATAAACAGTTTAAAGAAAAAAAAACAATTCATCTATTTCAAATAACAAAATTACAAATTTTTATATGGTAAAAGTTTAACTGATATTAAAATCATAAATATTAGATATATAAATAAATAACAAAGGTTAGTGATATTTTTAAACTAAAAGGTGAAAGGGATGTTTTTGAACCAAAAAGGAAGTATTTTAAATTAAAAAGTTGAAGAATGAAGGATATATTTGAATCATTTTCAATACGAGAAGTATTCTTGAGTAAAATAAATAAATTAGGGATATATATTTAAACCAAAATGTGAAACAAGAATATTTATAAATCTTTTTTCACTAGTGAGGGATATATTTATGAGCCTTTTCAAACTTCCAAATAATGCATTATGGTAGCTGTTATGTTACCCCAAGACAAGTGTCACTTTGAAGGTTGTTGAAAAAGTAAAATCATTGGAGCCAATAAAATTATAGTAATTGATGGAACAAATCACGGCATTGATTGAGGCTATGTTCATCTTTCCATGAAAACAAGAATAATTTTCAATTAAAGTTTGATTACATAAGGATGCTTGATGACTTCAAATTGATGTGATGAGATGAATAATTATTTTTTTACTATTTAGGCAAAACAATAATAGATAAGTATGCACTTAGGATCCAATGGACATCTTGTTATGCATTTTCTCATGTTGGTATAGTGTTGACTCAAAATTTTCTTGATTAGGTACATTGTCTCAAGATGTTGTCTTTGGAAACGGAGGAAATATTTTCAATGACTTTCTCATGTTCAGTTGATTAAAAAAAAAATTAAAAATATTTTCTCTAGAAAAGTAAATTTCTTAAAATTAAAAAAAAAAAATACTTCTTCTCTATTGAAAATATGAAAGACAAGTTATACAAGTGGGCGTTCTACAGTAATAATATCATCCTCATCTTCCAACATACATCATCTCAACCCCCACCCCATAGCCCCAATCTTCACCACCCCACACTACTACCTTCGTGTCCACCTCCACTTCACATAGTATTGTCTAGATTATATACAAATACTTATAGAATAATACTTTTTATTTGTATACCGAACAGGCGAACACAAACAATATAACTAAGAATCCATTTATTCTCCTAGAAAATATTTTTTAAGAAAATATTTTTCATCAAAAATATCTTCCATCATAAGAACACACCCTGAGTATACATTTTAATTCTCAATGTATACTTCACAAATAGGTTTTTATATTTGCCGCCAAGTGAAGATGCAAGAAAATCAATAGGGGTTGTTCAAATAGTAAGCACCTTCCACATCTGATCCTATTGTGAATTCAAATCATCAAATAATAAGAAAAATGAGAGTTTCTAAGGGAAAAATGAAAGTTTCTGAGGAAGGACTAAAAGAAAATTTCATGATGAAACACAAACAAATTAGTAGAATAAATTGTGGGGGGTTATTACCCCAAAAATCACTTAATTTTTTATTTTTATTTTTTTTTAAAATCGTTTTCAGTTAACAGAAAATGACTAAAAGTCCCCTTAACCTATAACTGAATTCTCAACTACACACTCATACTTCACGGGGATCCTATTACCCCCTCCCCTCAAATTATCTTAAAATGAAATAAGTAGTCCCTTAAAATGCCATAACCAGATATGTTGTGGTGAAATACACACGCTTGACACGTGTATTTCACCTATTGATTTTTTTTTTAAAAGACGTTTTTTCTCTTTCTGCTTCACCCTTTCTTCTTCATTCATTTTTCGCCCTAATTATTTTGCGAGAACTTTGACTTGGAGAAAAAAATGAGGGTTAAATTGGGGTCTCTTTATTTTGTCTTCTCCGGAGGGATATGTCGTCACCGCAAGCATAGTCTGAGAATTTCGTTGCCATCACCACCTCCAGCTATGTCTTTGTCATTTCTCCGCCTTCACCATTAGCTCCTCCACCTACTCAGAGAGCTCCCCTCCACTTCTTTCAAAGAATAAAGCTCGAAAAAGAGAATATTTACACTACCACCAAGACCATTATGAGTCTAATGTAAGCCTAACACCAAAGGAAAAAAGCTTAATCAGGTGAAGAGACTCTGATTAATATTTGTGGGTATTGGCACAATTTTATAAGTTTGTGTGATGGGGGTTCTTTTATAATCAAAAGAAGGTAATTGCTTATCGGAGAATCTAGAAAACAAACTAAAAAACCACGAGGGATTAGGATTTACAAGTAAATTTTCTTTTTCTTTTTTAGGGTTCAACTGCATTTGAACCCAGATTGATTTTTCAAGTTTGATTCAGATTATTTTTTGGTAATTGGAGATGGATGTAGATGGTGGATTTGATTGTTTTTTTTTCAAACTTTTTACATGAGAGTTGTTAGAAATTTACAATAAATGAGTCCGGTGGAGATAGTGGTAGTGACGCGACGACTTTGAGATGATGAGCGGTGGAGAGACTTGGCATATGCTACCATGGAGAAGAAATAAATTGAATTAAAAAATTAATAATTAAAAATACATATATTTATGAAATAATATATTTGAAACAAAATTTTAATATTGTTTTGGCTGCTCACATTCTCAAAGAGAGTGAAATACACTCACTTTGCGAGGTAAACATTTAGGGGGGGGGGGGGGTTAATAATTTCAGTTTTATAAAATTCAAAAGAGTATAGACCCCGTGAAGTATGAGTGTGTAGTTGGGAATCTGACTCTAGATTGGGGGAATTTTTGGCCATTTTCTCAATTATTTATAGTGATTAAAAACCGATATTATTTATCGTCACAATGACTTTGATCATTTATCTTGTGCAAATCGACTGTGAGAATATTAGCTATGGATAAAATTACTGAATTTTATGTTCACTAAATTCACTTACTATTCCATATAAATGCTACTCAAAGAGGTACCATGATTCTTTTTCTTTAGATATTTCTTGAAATTGTATATATTAATGAATATTTGGATATAGTCAATCACTTTCATGTTGCAGTTATTTGGCAACTGATGTTTTTCACTTTATCTCAAAATATTTACTCACTTTATTCTGAAATACTTGTTTGGTCATATAAATAGCAAATATAACTTGAAGTTATATTCGGAATTTTGGAAAATACTTTTTACTATCACATTATTTTTTTAAACTACCTCTAAGTTTTTATTTTCTCAAAAACCACCTCATTTATTTTACCTAGCAACCAAATTAAAATAATTTTCAATGGTAATGTAGTTTACGTTTTCTATTATAGTAATGTAGGAGGATTTTATTAAAGAATATTTGTCATGACCCGAGTCTACACCCTAGATGTGGCCGGCACTCAAGAACCATTGTTGGTCCCCAAGCGAACCCTCATCCTGGCTGACTACAGGCGGAAGACTAACTCAAGCATGCAAAATCTTAAAAACTGAACAATACTGAATAGATAACTCTAAATAAAAATAATATATTTAACTCGCCATAAATAGGCAACTAAAGTCTTTAAAACATTTAATAAAATAAATGAACAGACTTTTGAAACTCTACTGCCTATCTATGAAGCCTCTAACTGACAAAGATGAAAGTCGGGACAAGACCCGCGACATCCTAACAAATGATGTAACTCAAAGTACAAGTGGAACCCTCCGGAAGCAATGAGGCTCACCATAGCTAACTCGAACTGCATGTGGTATCAACGAAGCGCCCGTTGATGATCCTGAATACCTATATATGCATCATGAAACGATGAAGGCCAAATGGCTCAGTACGTGGAATGTACGAGCATGTAAGGGGAATTCTAAAGCATAACATACCTCTTCTAAACTCACTCAATTAAACTCAACGCAAAAATAAGATACTCAACTCAACTCAACTCAAAGGTATGATACTCAACTCCAAGGTAATCAACTCAAGATACTCAACTCTGGATACTTAACTCAATATAAAGCAACAATAAGAGATGCAATAAATGGAAAGCTTTTAAAACAGTAGAAAACAACTCAATGTATTTAAGAATACAATATACTCAATTTGTATGCAAGGATACAATATAAACTCTGTTTGTATATGAAAATACAAAATAAACTCTGTGTATATAAGAATACACAATATCTCTGTGGGAGTTTCTCTAACTGACAACCATCACTATGAGCTATATGATGATACAACGTCTCGCCCACGCTGCCAGAATTGTCCTATACTTTGCCAGAGCATAAGACCTCTCAACTAAGTGGATCCACTAGTCTATGCTAAAAAGCATTAATGAATCATCTAAAATGTATATATGACCCTTTCTACCCACGTTGGCTATATGGTTTATGGGGGCTGTGAGTTATCTGAACTCTCCCCATATCGGTGCTCAATACTACTCCCAAAATATACTAGCTCATATGTTTAAAAACATAACTTTTTCTGTGGGTTGAGATTATTACTCAAAAATCTTTCTCTTAAAAGAGATGGTACTCAAAATGCTCAAAACTCTTTCGGAAATCTTAGTTTCCTCTCATCTTAATGTGAAAACATTTATCTTGGGAATACTTAGTTCTCATATATCATTTTAAAGTAAATGAACTCAACTCTGCTCTTTCTCAAAAACATTTCAAAATCATAGTATAATATGATCATTAATGACTCGGGAAGTCATACTGCATAAACATTGATGGTATATCTAGATACCATACTGCTCATACATTGATGGCATACTCAATTGTCATACTAATCATGTTTTAGAAAACTCTTTTCTCAAAACTCATCTTTACTTTCTCAAAACTCAGTTTAACAACTCAAGTGTTGACTTTAAAAAGCTTTTTAAAATTTATAAATCAAATCATAGGGTTCATGTGGAATTATGAACATGAACGATTCAATTCAAGGATCATAATAGAAATAAAGAACCTCAGTACTCAGTGTTATGCCGTAATTTTTTTATCTTTAGAAAAATCACTTTTTGAAATGTTCTAAGTATAAAACAATTTGAGAAAAATACTTAGAAAAAAGTTGCAACTTAATTTTTTTAAGAAATTAAGAAAAACTTATAATTTTCAAAGATTTAAATAGAAAAAATCATTTGAAAATACCAAAGGGGGTTCGTGGTTCAATTTACACTTCGAGAAGGGTCTAAGCATTCGAAGTGCCCGCTAACATGAGGTTAACCTGCGACTTGACTAAAATATATTTGACTATTTTTTAGGAAAATAATGATTTAACATAAAAAATAATAACCTACAATATTTGACTAACTTTGAGAAAATAATTAAATAAATGACGCATTTTTATTTTTTATTTTTAGAGAAAGGGACCCAAAAAATGAAACATTTGAATTAAATACAAGTGATTAGAATATTAATAAAAGTAGATTAATTAGAATTTATTTAATACATTTTTAAAATAATAATTTAAACCAAATTGGTTACTTTAAGCATGAAAACCATTTTTAATTAATTCAAGAATAAAAGTTTTGACTAACCTTTTTGAGAAAATGACCAAGTAAAGAAAAACCTTTTTTTTTTTAAAGTTTACTTGAGGAAAGAATACTTTAACCTTTAAACCATTTTTTAAATGAGTAAAAAGTGATTGAGTGAGAGGCACTAAAGAATATATTATTTTTTAGAACAAAAGATTTAACTTAATTAAAGGCATAAAAATTTGACCAATATACTTGATTAATGAAAAAAAAAGAAAAAAAGAAATGTATTTAAAATAAACCAACACAAAGAAAATGACTCGTCTTTTTGGGGAATCTAATTAAGTTACTTAAAGTTAGAGTTAAACAAAATTAGTCAAAACATAATCAAACAATTAGAAGAGTAAAAGTGATAATGAAATTGGGCCCCTTCTTGGGCCAATGTTGCTGCAAATTTTGGCCTTTAACCAAATTCCCATTTTTGTATACATATATCAGGGTATATCAGTGTGTATATCAGCTCTTTCCATGTATCTCCTGCTTCCGAACACCTATATTTCACCTCATCTCTGTATTTTCACATTTTTGGCTTATATCTCAGTTGTATACGATATGTATACAACCTATTCTTTAACCTTCCAAGGCATGTTTCGGCTTCCAAAACTCGAACAAATGACGAAGGCACACTCGATAAAAGGAGGAGAGTCGGGTTTCAACCCAGATCGAGACACAAGGAGTGAAAGAGAGAGTCCTAAATTGGACTCAAAACAAGAGATTCATGCAAGAAAAATAAAACGATAAGAATGAGAATGGTAATTTACATAATTCATAATAATTCACGGCTATGGTGAGAGACACATTCAAGAAAGCATCTAATGAACTAGAACAAATGCATTAATATATTAAGTTAAGCATCTGCAAGTAACAAGTCAAGCATGTATTGATTTAAGAGCAATTATAGGTGCTGGAAACATATATATGTATATAGCAACCATGGCATACAATTGAGGCAGTGGGGCATGAATCATAACATGGACTTGATCAAATTAAGTTGTGCTAAATAGTGACGAATGAGTTGAAAACAGTGTTTAAACAAAATGAAATATACATCAGGTCATCAATAACAAGGCAAATTAAATACTTTTACTGAAAAGAAATAAACATAAACCCAAGCTAACTAGAGTATTGCTACGAAAATCAAGCTAAGACAAAAGAGGGACATACAACAGCAAAATACAAACCAATCTCACGATGCCGACAATTTTCGGTAGCAACACAATGAACATTAAAAGCTTGGACAAATGAATATTATGCTCGTGTTAACCAATATAAGATGAAACCGCATGATCGATCTATACTATTAACTAGCTAACTTCACAAATGAACTAACAAAGTAATATAGAGTCAACTATTCATATAACATTATATATTAAACTACACCTTGTTAAGCTCTTAATTCTAGAAACTGAACCAGAATGACATAGAAGCTTATAGTGAAATAATGAAGGAGAAGACGAAGCATTTTCTAAATAATCGCTATGTCTTTAGGATTCAAGTGATGGGCAAGAATAAGAACATGTAATTATCCCCAACAACTCACTTCTAATGCCTTAAAGAAAATCCGACAATCAAACATCATGTAGCAAAGATTTCAATGATGCGATATCCTAAAGTCATAATGGCTAAAGAAGATGACAGTAATATCACAAACATTTTTAAGTTCTATATAATCTGGACTCCGAACAAACTAAGTTAGCCATTATATATAAAAAAATCTTCCAGCAAATAATATCTAAACATGTAGAAGAAGATTGTACCCAAACAGAGTGAGTCCAATCATCTATTGTATATCCACGTTAAATGCAGAAAGTAAACAAACATAGAGAATTTCGATTGGACTTGTAGAAAACAATGATTAACTTGTTATAACTAAGTATGAAAATTGAACCAAAATGATCATAGCGGGAGATCGACACTTAAAGAAACATGAAAAAGGGAACTTAAGCAACCTATGGTTTAAGAAAAATATCAAACTAAAGGCGTATGTAGAAACCAAGAGCTGCACAAAGGTACATCTTGAGCCAAAATTCCAAGAAATATTGCTATGTCGGTAGAATAGTATATATTTGTTTATATATATATAGAATTTTTCTAAGGTTAACAATTAATGGGACAAACTTGGAGCTGCACTAAAACAAGCAGATTGGGACTTGAGGTAGTACTTAACAGAAGAACATGCACAACAAAACAAGATAACACTAGGAACTTGTGATAAAATTTACACTACTTCTAAACATGAGTAAAATATATATGTATATATTAGCAACTTTAGTAAGAGGACGAGAGAAGGAGTAGACACATTTTATTATTATTATTTTTATTTTTATTTTTTAGGCATCAGTCCAACAGCATGGCTATAATGCAGCTAAAGAGATGGAGAATGTTATTCAAGCTAAGTTAGCCACAACGATGAGGAGACGAACATTTTAAGACTAAATTAGAGGCCATTTTGCGAGAGCCAACACAAGTTAAGCCAATCATCCCATGATTCCGAGTTTCCAAATAATGCTCTTAATCGCCTAATCTAAAAAAAGAAACTAACCATACTCTATACATAATAAGTAGACAATCACACAATCTGATGATGTTCAAAGCGGGAGCTAATTAAAGCCAAATAACTCACATGAAAATTTGTAAAGAGACGACTACCGAAAAGTTGTCGAAAAGCTTTAATTTACACCTAAACTCTCTAGTGACAAGGATAGCATGTACATGAAGCGAAACTACTTATCACATGAATCCGGCAAGTTAAAAATTCAAGAGTAAATAGATATACTATAAATTTGTGATGCTCTTTTAAGATATTCAAAAGGTACAACTAGTAAGGTGTCACAACAAATAGGATTACTTGATTCCTTTACGACATATTTTGGTGTTTCATGCTATTACAACTTCTCGAAAGCCAACTGAGAGACCATAATTAGACATTCCCAACAAAATAATATGAACATGTAAATGATAATTAAGAAGAAAATGAAGGGGCGACAACAAGATAAAACGAAGAGAGGCATGGCTGAACATCGAAAGCTTACAAACGAGTCAGATTCCTAGACTATAACAGTTGGTTATTAGCAAATACAGAGACAATGTTGGCAGTTTCTCATTCTTGAAGTTAAATATCATCACAAATAACAGAGAGATTATTTCAGGGATTACGAAGAATAATGTCTAAAACGGCACAAGCATCTCATGAGCGTAATCAAACTAAGCCTAATGCATTATCTCAAGAATCAATATATATTCAAGAATGGGCAATATTACCTTTATACGGACAACGACTGGGACAATGACGAGCTTGGAGGGCAGCGATTCTTCTACCACACAAATTGAATACCAGCAACAAAACAAGGAACCTGGGGCAGAGTTTGAACCCCTTTTTTGGAACTTCAAATCAGAGAATCAAATATATCAAATTTCTTGAGTGTAAAATGACTATTGCCCCAAAAACCAAATTCAAAAACGTGTCAAAATCCAATTTCAAAACCTATTTTATCACTTGAATGTAAAGGATTATTTATAGGGAAAGATGGGGTGATTTAGGGGGGAAATCCGTTGGAAAATTCAAACAAAAATTAGATTTCTTCTGCTTTTTTCGAAGCAGCAGTAAAGGGGATGGGAAGTTCTGTGACTTCCGCAAAAAGGGGAAAAGGGGACGTGAGGGTTTGACGTTGAGGCTGCTAGGGTATGGGTTCTGCAGGGTAGGAGACACGATTTCCGGATTGATTTAGCGTGAAGAAGACGAAGGCAAGCACGGGGTGGGGTCGCTTGGTACTGGGTATGTACATATGGTATTGTTGTTGTATGTATTGTATTGTTTTAGGAGAATTGGGTTAATGAATTGTTTTAGTGGGTTGGCAGTTTTGAGTAAAAGGAGAAATTGGGCCTGTTTTAGAGTTTTAGAGTTGGGTCGGCTGAGAGTGAGGAAATGGGCTGCAAATTGGGTGTAAAAGGCCCAAAATTTGGCTTTAACCCTGGCTGAAAACAAAAGGGCTCTAGAGGGGTCAAAAATGGCTAAATTTGCAATTGAGAAAAGGGTTAAAGAATTGCAGTTATAGCCAATCAAAATTAAAGATCTAACCGGATTGCATCAGTTTTAATAAATTCGGCTAGAAACTAGATAGAAAAAAATTAATATAAATTAATTAATGAGCTTCTCAATCTCAACAAAATGAAATAATTAATTTAATTATAAATAAACTAAATTCCAAATTAAAACCATAATTTGAACTAAATTAATAAAAATATTCAAGTAAGCAATAAAATCTTTTTGAGGTGATTTTCAAATATTTATAAAATATACTAATTAGTTAAAAATATGTTTATTATAAAAATGACTATAATTATTTTAACATCTTGAAAATATTTTGAAATTTATAAAACTAATTATTTTAAAATGTTTGCAATTGAAGAAACTCAATGATTAATCTATATTGTGGAGGTCCAAAATTGGGTGTCAACACTCAGGACTCAATGATACTACTCATCTCTGGATTGGTCGACTCATACGGTTCATGCAGAATTATGGGTATGAACAATTCAACCCAAGGGCTTCATTGGTAACATGTAATAGTCCCATAAGTAGGAATATAATCTCAAAAAGATTAGGAACTCAGTACTCAAGACTTAGAACTTGAAGATACTACTCCTCTCAAAGATACTCAAATTATGGAGTTCATGCGAAATTTATGGGCAAGAACGACTCGACTCGAGGGTCTACAAAACAATATAGAACTCACATATACAACTCTTCTCATTCTCATACTTACTTCCTCAAAACTCAGTTTAAAACTCAAGTGTTGGATTTGAAAAACTTCTCAAGATTTATAACTCAAAATAGGGTTCATGCTGAATTATAGACATGAACAAATAAGCTCAAGGATCTCAATAAAAATATAGAAACTCAATAATTAGGAATTTAACTTTTAAAAGAACCATGAAATGAAGAACTCAAATCAACTTATCTCAAGAATACTCAAATCTAGGGGTAGAATCCTAGATTTCTCTTTTACTGATTTGAAAGTAGATATTGGGCGTGAGGACGAACTAGTCCAACACTATGATAGCCTTACATACCTAGAAGAACAAGGTTCTTGAAGAATCTTGAAGGATCTTGAAGAAGAATTTGATTAGAAACCTTGAAATCCTAGCTTGAAGGTAAACTATCATGAAAACCTTTCTTGAGATTCTTGAATTAGTTTCTTGAAATCTCAATGACCAAGAATTACGATTTTCATTAGGGTTTTGCCCTAGGGTTTGAGAGAGAAGAGAATAATGGATTAAAAGATGAAAATCTGATTGTATTGAGCCTCTTATTAGTCAAGAAATTCGTTTAAGGTTTTCTTGGAGGTAAAAAAACAAAAACAACACTTTTTAATGTTTTCCCGTCGGCTAATTCATAACAACACTGTATAGGTTACTAAAATAGTCATAACTTTTACTCAGAAGCTGGATTGACGCGAAATTGGTGGCGTTGGAAAGCAGATTAAAATACCTTTAATTTTATAGGTTATAGCTCACGTAACTTTTTATATTCTAAGATATATGATTGTTTGAAGTTGACCCAAGTAGAATCTTACATCAAAACCTAATTGATAAGGAAACTTCAAGAACATTTATCAAGAACGTTTATCAAGAACTCATCAAGAAATTAAATTGCTCAATATTTATGGATAGATTTGCAAAAGAAACTAATGATTGGCATGTGGGTTAACGAACCCAACACTATGGAAGCTTACATACCTCAAAGAACTAGGTTCTTGGTGAAATCTTGAATTTCTTGAACGTACGCTTGAAACTTTGAACTTTTTCTCCTTTTGAATCTTCTCTCTAAACCCTAAATGCTTTGGGGATGAATGAAACTGATTCTAATCAGTTTAGACTCCTAAAACCTTACTAAAAATGTTTAAATCTGATTGGGTAAGGAAAAGACCAAGATACCCCTCATTTTTTCGGGTAACTTTCTTATTTGGATAGCCCGACTTCAAACATGCATATCTCCCTCATACGAGCTCGAAAATTAGCAAACTCGGTGGCGTTGGAAAGATAATTCAAATACCTTTCATTTTATATCTTATGGTCCACCTGAATCATCATTTACTGAAAGTTATGGTCATTTGAAGTTGACCTAAACTCATAACTTAAGCATAACTTGCAAAATTTTAGATTTTTCTATTTCCAATTTAGTTCTTTTTGGAACTCAAGGTGCTACATCTAGTGACCCGACCTTAATAGTTAAGACATTTTAAATTTCTTGGTAAAATCCTATTCACAATGAAGGATGGTTCGAGTCTTAGTTCAAAAAATTTCTGGGGTGTTACAATATCTCCCCCTTGGGATGATTAGTCCTCGAATGCAGATGGACTGTGTATGGAACGGGTTTACTCTTATCATCTCTACCATACAAACTAGAATTTCCCGCATTACTATTTGGAACTAACTAAGGGCTCTCATTAAGCTATTTCTTATAGTAAAACCACATCAATTATCACACCATCATCATCATGATAAGATCATTAAACTTCTCATTTTAACATCATTTCACTACTAAAATACCTCTGAAAAGATATCTTCCATACTCTTTGGGACTCATTACTATCTTATTCTCAAACACTTGACTTGATTTCTCATCTCGTCATCTCCTTTCTCATCTCGTCATCTCCCCCTTAGGTCTAAAGCTGACACTTGAAGGCTATTGACCTATTCCAACATCTTTAACTGGTCTACATTCTCTTTTACTCTAACACTTGGGAAAAGCTTATCTCATGACTATCGAACTTTCCATAAGCAGGTACTAAGACTTCTTTCTAAGGTGTTTTTGTTAACCTCTTCTGATTACATACCCTCTCGATACACCTCGTAATGTATTTTTACTCTTGTGACTTAGACACACTTCACTGCCTTATCAAGAGATTTAGGGTATCTCACTTGTACCACTCATATTTATTGCAGCTAATCACCTCAATTCCTCACTTACTCTATGTCAGGTCTTCTAGTTCAAATCTCAAGACAACATCATCACCCTCATGTTTCCATTCTTTGGATTATGACACTCGTATCAAATTCAAGCTTAATGTTCATTACTAAACCTGAATATCAATATGATTGTTCGCCTACTATACTATACCTCATTATTTGATCAGTTCTATAACCTTCTGAACATCATGACCCTCTCAAACAAATCATAAGCCTAGCTTAGATCTATCAATTTATGAATACTTTTGCTCTTTTATTCAACACTTACACTGGGTCATTACTTACACAATGACACTTCATCACAAACTCCTTTCTAGCTAAAACACACTCAACCTCATATGATGGAATCTTTACAACTCATCACTTCTTAGTCTACCCATAAGGGAAAACTCCTCAGCAATAACTTACTAGGTGCATGGCTATAGCAACATAGCTTGTCAACACACCATCTCCCTTACTTAGATTACTAAACCTCTACATACTTTTCTCTAACTCTGGGCTCTTTCACTACTACTGCTCAAAATCTCGTAGCTCATGCTACCTTTTCGGGTGAAAATACTACCCAAGCTCTAAACATACTTTCTCATAAGGATCTCAGCTGAAACAAGGCTTAGAGAAAAGAGTTCAACTCGCTTTTAGCTCAAACACACGATTCATATGAATATGAGTACATTTTCTCGAACTCAACACTTAACTCACTCCCAGGCTTCTCTCAAGCCCCTTTGGAGTCTCATGACTTCCTCAAGACTTTGCTAAGAGAAACTCATCGATAAAGAGTTGACTTTGCTTTTCAAGCACCTCTAGTATGAGGGGTAGTTGAATGGATATGAGAATGTACGAGTTAAAATAAGTCTTTATGACATGGATCTATTGCACGATTAAGAGTATGAAAGAAGGGAGACTTTTCTTAAATGTTTATAGTCCCTCGTTTATAGAAGTGGGGTCCTCACGACCATAAACAAGATCCTATTGACACGACTTCATAGACACCCGAGGACACTTGAACTCTGTGCTCTGATACCAAATTTGTCACGACCTGAGTCTACACCCTAGACGTGGCTGGCTTTCAAGAACCATTGCAGATCCCCAAGTAAACCCTCATCCTGGCTGACTACAAGCGGAAGACTAACTCAAGCATGCAAAAGCTTAAAAACTGAACAATACTGAACAAATAACTCTGAATAAAAATAATATATTTAACTCGCCATAAATAGGCAACTTAAGTCTTTAAAACATTTAATAAAATAAATGAATAGACTTTTAAAACTCTACTATCTATCTATGAAGCCTCTAACTGACAAAGATGAAAGTCGGGACAAGACCCACGACATCCTAACAAATGATGTAACTGAAGTACAAGTAGAATCCTCCGGAAGCAAGGAGGCTCACCATAAGTAACTCGAACTGCATGTGGTATCAACGAAGCACCTGTTGATGATCCTGATTGCATGTATCTGCATCATGAAATGATGCAGGCCAAATGGCTCAGTACGTGGAATGTACGAGCATGTAAGGGTAATTCTAAAGCATAACATAAGCTTGAACTGGATAAAAATGAAACATACTTACCTCTTTTCAACTCACTCAACTAAACTCAACTCAAGAATAAGATACTCAACTCAACTCAAATATATGCTATTCAACTCAAAGGTATGATACTCAACTCCAAGGTACTCAACTCAAGATACTCAACTCTGGATACTTAACTCAATATAAAGCAACAATAAGAGATGCAATATATGGAAAGCTTAGCAACCCAATGTATTTAAGAATACAATATACTCAGTTTGTATGCAAGGATACAATATAAACTCTGTTTGTATATGAAAATACAAAATAAAATCTGTGTATATAAGAATACAAAATATATTTGTGGGAGTTTTTCTAGCCGACAACCAACATTAGGAGCTATGTGATGATACAACGTCTCGCCCACGCTGTCAGCACTGTCCTATACTTTTACAGGGCATAAGACCTCTCAACTAAGTGGATCCACTAGTATATGCTAAAACGCATTAAGGAATCATCTAAAAAGTATGTCCCTTTCTACCCACATTGGCTACATAGTTTATGGGGGCTGTGGGTTATCTGAACTCTCCCCAATATCATTGCTCAATACTACTCCCATAATATACTAGCTCATATGTTTAAAAACATAACTTTTTCTGTGGTTTGAGATTATTACTCAAAAATCTTTCTCTTAAAAGAGATGGTACTCAAAATGCTCAAAACTCTTTCGAAATCTTAGTTTCCTCTCATCTTAAATGTGAAAACATTTATCTTGGGAATACTTAGTTCTCATATATCATTTTAAAGTAAATAAACTCAACTCTGCTCTTTCTCAAAAACATTTCAAAATCATATTATAATATGATCAGAGATGACTCGGGAAGTCATACTGCATAAACATTGATGGTATATTTAGATACCATACTGCTCATTAATTGATAGCATACTTGATTGTCATACTAATCATGTTTTAGAAAACTCTTTTCTCAAAACTCATCTTTACTTTCTCAAAACTCAGTTTAAGAACTCAAGTGTTGGCTTTAAAAAACTTTTTAAAATTTATTACTCAAATCATAGGATTCATGTGGAATTATGAACATGAACGACTCAACTCAGGGATCTTAATAGAAATAAAGAACCTCAATACTCAGAACTCAAAACTCAATGATACTACTCATCTCTAGATTGCTCGACTCATAGGGTTCATGTGGAATTATGGGCATGAACAACTGACTTCACATATCAGGACACTAGTTTGGTTCAAGTGCCAACGATCGCGTGTGGTGATATAACCCAATCAACGGTTGGGATCGTTCCCACAGGGAGAGGTTTCGAGAATTAATAGAAAAATAAAATCTAGTTCTAATTAGTCATAGCTAAAAGCATTATCGAATAAAAACAAAGGGGTGATGCAAACGTCAATTATCAATGGGGGGTTTTGTAGTAAGTAACAACTAAAAACAGCAAAAATATAAGGAAACGAAATATGGAGACGGGATTCTTGGGATGTGATAGGAATACAGGATAAACTAGACTTTCGGGTACATGCTTTTGATGGTAGATTGTTGAACATTTGTGACAAGGCTAGAGTATAGTGGGGGTAAATTCTCTCTCGAGTAACTTACCCAGAACCAACTCGGTTTCTCTCGAACACCGAGTTGCCGCATTAAGCACAGCCTCCGGCTTAGCCCATTCACTCTCTCGAGCTGAATGTGTGGGAAAAGGACTAGGATTCACTCTCTCGAGCTGAACCTATGTCGACCCAATACTATCGGCTATCAATTTAGTAGTCTTTGTTTTACGACCTCTCTCTAGAGCAAGCCAAAAACACTAAGATGAAATCGTATTTGCAACTACAATCCCATTAAGTTCATACACAACTACTAAACGAAATCACATTTAAACAACAAATAAACCATCAACAAGCAAGACCCAATAGATAATCTAATCCATATTCACAAAATCACACCCCAAGAATTGGGGTTTTAGCTAGACATGTAAAATAAGTAAAAATCAATAATAATATCAGTTTCCATCAACTGGGTATGAAGAATTAAGTCTTAAAACACGTCAAGAGTGAAGAATATTCAAGACCCAAGTCCAATTTCTTGGAGTTAAAACCCTTTGAATCTTCAAGGTCTTAGAACAAAGTCTCCAAAACCCTCTAAAACTTGGAACTGATAATATTCTAAGTCTGAATAATAATTGTCTATGACTTGATACTAAGTTAACAATTTAAACAAGTATTTATAGTGTTTGAAAATTTATGCTACAGCGGATCACTCGGCGCAGTTAGTCGGCATTGTCGATACACTCGGCAATCCGCCTTTTGGTCGATTTCATTGCCTTCTTGCTTTAGCCTTTAGTCTCTTCGCACTTTGAGTCGTTAGGCGATATAGTACTGCTTCGCGGAACTACTCGGTGACACGCCGAATGCTCCATTTCCTCGCCAACTTGATCTTTCCCTTCAAGGATCCACACACTGGAACAAAAGGCGATATCCAGGCCGATCGGCAACTCGCCAACTAGGCTTGGCGATCTTCAGGCCTTCATTTCTTCGTTCTTTTCAGCCACTTTGTTCCTTCTTGCCAAGTAGTGTCCATGCTTTGCCTCAAACTCTAAATACCTGAAACTTAAGGGTTTTCATCAAATATTGAGATAAAATATGCATTTGAGGACACTAATTCTATCAAAATATAGCCCTAAATGAGTCCAATTTGTGGACTCATCAACACCCCCAACTTAAACTTTTGCTTGTCCTCAAGTAAAACTCAAGTTCAGCAATTCAAAAAGGATTTCTAAAACAGTGCTACAAAAGACTCAATCATGAATGTACACAACAAGATTCAATTTACTTATGCAAGGATCAATTGTGTACCCAAAGATTCAAGTTGTGACACACCATTACCAAAGATTTTCGAGCTTGCAATACTTGCTTCAAATGCAAGTTCAAGCTCAACAAAAGTATTTGAATGCGCTCACACAAAGGATGATTCCATTTTCACACACAAAGGTTTAATCATTTAAAGCTTCAGAATCAAATGCAACACTCACACTCAGAAAGAAGAACACAATGCATGCTTTCACCCATAGGTTTGACCGTATTTTCCAATCAATTAAGTCTTAAAACACATCAAGAGTGAAGAATCTTCAAGACCCAAGTCCAATTTCTTGGAGTTAAAACCCTTTGAATCTTCAAGGTCTTAGAACAAAGTCTCCAAAACCCTCTAAAACTTGGAACTGATAATATTCTAAGTCTGAATAATAATTTTCTATGACTTGATACTAAGTTAACAATTTAAACAAGTATTTATAATGTTTGAAAATTTGTGCTACAGCGAATCACTCGACACAGTTAGTCAGGATCGTCGATACACTCGGCGATCCGCCTTTTGGTCGATTTCATTGCCTTCTTGAAGAATCTTGAAGGATCTTGAAGAAGAATTTGATTAGAAACCTTGAAACCCTAGCTTGTAGGTAAACGATCATGAAAACCTTTCTTGAGATTCTTGAATTAGTTTCTTGAAATCTCAATGACCAAGAATTACGATTTTCATTAGGGTTTTTCCCTAGGGTTTGAGGGAGAAGAGAATGATAGATTAAAAGATGAAAATCTGATTGTATTAAGCCTCTTATTAGTCAAGAAATTCGTTTAAGGTTTTCTTGGAGGTCAAAAAACAAAAACAACACTTTTTAATGTTTTCCCGTAGGCTAATTCATAACAGCACTGTATAGGTTACTAAAGTAGTCATAACTTTTTGCTCAGAAGTTGGATTGATGCGAAATTGGTGGCGTTGGAAAGAAGATTTGAATACCTTTAATGTCATAGGTTATATCTCACGTAAATCTTTATATTCTAAGAGATATGGTCGTTTGAAGTTGACCCAAGTAGAATCTTGCATCAAAACTTAATCGATAAGGAAATTTCAAGAACACTTATCAAGAACTCATCAAGAAATTAAATTTCTCAATATTTATGGATAGATTCGCAAGAGAAACTCATGATTGGCGTGTGGTTGAATGAACCCAACACTATGGAAGCTTACATACCTCCAAGAACTAGGTTCTTGGCGAAATCTTGAATTTCTTGAACGAACGCTTGAAACTTTGAAAATTTTCTCCTCTTGAATCTTCTCTCTAAACCCTAAATGCTTTGGGGATGAATGAAACTGATTCTAATCAGTTTAGACTCCTAAACGTTACTAAAAACGTTTAAATCTGATTGGGTAAGAAAAAGACCAAAATATCCCTCATTTTTTCGGGTAACTTTCCTTATTTGGACAGACCGACTTCAAATAGGCATATCTCCATAATACGAGCTTGAAAATTAGAAAACCCGGTGGGGTTGGAAAGATAATTCAAAGACCTTTGATTTTATATCTTATGGTCCACCTAAATCATCTTGTACTGAAAGTTATGGTCATTTTGAAGTTGACCTAAAACTCATAAATTAAGCAAAACTTGCATAAGTTTAGATTTTGCTATTTCTAATTTAGTTCTTTTTGGAACTCAAGATGCTACATCTAGTGGTCTGACCTTAATACTTAAGAAATTTTAAATTTCTTGGTAAAATCCTAGTCACAACGAAGGATGGTTCGAGTCTTAGTTCAAAAAAATTCTGTGGTGTTACAATATCTACTTACTAGTGTTATTTAATTTATGTATTAATTAATCTTTGTAATCTTTGTGGTTTATTGGTGATGTTATGAGAAACAAAAACATGACTTCATATGGTTGTTTTTCATGTTCAAACATTTTGTATTACAGTGAAGTTATAAAGTTAAGTTGAGCTATTTTGCTAGCTTTTAAAAATTAAGGATATAAATTATATTTACAAAAAAAATATTTAAATTCTTTAAAAAATCTAAATACTATTACCAACATTAAAAGTTTCAAATAA